>JAIXND010000621.1:1462671-1498776 GCA_023646645.1 Varanus salvator macromaculatus
CTCTCTCTCTCTCTCTCTCTCTCTCTCTCTCTCTCTCTCTCTCTCTCCAGGGACTGTGTTGCCCCTTTTACCCACCCATCCCTCCCTCCCTCAGGCAAAAGCCTTTCCAAGCAGCTTCCGCTTCATTCCTCACTTTGCACACTGCCAAAGCAGCCCAGACGGCAAAGGAACTTCCGCAACGCAACGGCAACCTGTGGAGCAGTCAAAACCTCCTTTGGGTGACTTCTCCTAGAGAGGTGCTTACACCGGGCCTGGCTAGGACCGTCGTCCATCCATCCATCCATCCGTCACCCTCTTGCACAGCTCTGAAAGGGGATCAGACACATTCAAGGTGGAGAATCTCAGGCGCTGCTGATTGTGGTGGCCCCATGTTGCCGTTGCGAGCAGCATTTGCTGGGGAACATGGGTGGAACGGTGTCCTTGTGCTCGTGGCCAGCATGTAAGCTCCCCACCGGGCACCAGGAAGCAGGCTGGCTGCTGTGGGAACAGGAGGTATGGAGGCTGGTCCGATATGGTAGGGCTTGGCTCATGCTCTTAACCATCCGCCCCTCTAATCCTTGAACATAGGAAACTATCCAGCTTTGCCTTTCCCTGACGGGTTAGTGTTCTGTGCGCATGGATCTCTCTCTTTCCTTTCTCTTCCTGCACAGCTCGACTCTCTTCTCAGGCTGCAAAGAACGCTGTTTGTCATGCTCAGAGGAGGCTCGATGAGTGCAGGGTCCACGCAGCACCAGCTGCCTTTTCCCTCCGTTTGGCCCCTTTCCAGTTTGTTTTCCCTCGTCCTTTGCCTCTCCGAACAGTCTGTGATCACATGCCAAGCTCTGGCACTCCATACAGTCCTCCAGACAGACATCAAAACGGCATCTGGAATAATAGTGTATCAATCCCAAGATCTCATAAAAGTCATTTTCGGACACCCGTCCACCGGCGCATGGATGATGGTGCGAGGATCATGGGTGCAGGGCCAAGCTTCTTGTGATCTTAGAGCTCCTCCCGCAGCATCAAACTGGGCAGTGCACATGGGCCGAAAAGCCTTCCAGGGCAAGAGACTGCCTGAGCCGCGGGACCCCCGGAGGAGCTTAGCCAGGATCGGTGCCCAATGAGGAGCAGCGATTTCTGGCATCTTTGCAAAAATCTGTTTACTTGCACACAATAAAGGGCTTTAACAAGTATTTGTGGAGGGTTTTTAATCTGAAAAGCAGGTATAAATATCTCTAAAATGCAATAAATATGTATAGATCGCAGGGTTCTATAGCCCTGGCTCAGCCTGCATTCAGAAGGTCCTGCGGAGCCGACTCACATTTCCTAAACGAACACACAGATCAGGACAGTTCCTCTCCCGGTTGCAGGCTTATCTAACTTCTGCAAAGTGGTTTCTGCTTTAAAAAATTAGGTATGCATAGAAATGGATATTTCCCATAGAAGGCTTACACAGTGCATGCAAAACGAGTATGGATTTCCATGCAGGTTTTCAAAGCGAACGAAAGCAGGGATGGGACAGACCACAGACTTCCAGGCGAACGCAGGACATGAGGACCGAACATCCTAGGAGAAAAAAGAATGCTATTTGCTAAGCTCGCATTCCCAGGTGGATCGAATGAGCATCCATGGCTGCAGCAGGAAAGTGGTGCAAGTTATTTTCTTCTGCATTCAGGTGTGAAAGAAGGTGAACAGTACCTTTTCCATTCAATTTTCCAGGTGTCCCAAAGGTGGCGTGTGCCCTTTCCTTCTGCTGCCATGCCTCCCCATTAGCTTCCTCATTTCTGGCAGTCTTCGTGCATTTGGTCCTCCGGCCCTGGTCCTCCTTCACCACCTCCTGTTCCTCCGCAAGCAGATTTCCCCAAATGGACAGGCCTTCCCACCCCATTTCCCCAGGCTGCAAGCTACCGCGACTCATTCTGTCCACCATCACCGGCCACCAATTCGCACGGCCAAAGGAGCCGCATTTTCCTTCTGGCCCTTCTTGAAAGGCTATGAAAGGCAGACGTGGGTCCTGACACCTTCCAGCCAGAAATGGCGCATCCATCGCCACAGCTGGCTGTACAGCCTCCAATTTGCTTCTGTGTTACAGGTGAAATTAGGCACTTTCCCGGTTGCATGGAGTGTCGCAGCTCCCATTCAAGGAGCGCTTGCAACACACCAGAGCCATCTGCCGAGTCAGGAGACTACCAAGCGGGAGAAATGATGCCATTCCCACGCAAGACCTTTCCTTTCCAGGTCAGGCATAAAGTCAGCTCCTTGCCCTGCATTCCCACCAGCAGAGTTGGAGCTGCCTTCCCTGCCATTTCCCTGCTGGATGCACTGTGGATCCTTCCCGGTGGGACGCTCCTTTTTCGGTAAATACGTGGAACATTTCCCCCAGCGCTAGTGAGACAGGCACAGTACGGGCACAGGCCCCCTTGAATGTGCAGAGGCTGTTACGACCCCTCTCGGCTCACACATCCCTGCTCAGGGCTACCGAAGGGCAGATGATCCTAGCAGGATGGTATCCAACGGTCCCCTCACCCAATATGTAAGCCCTAGAACAGGGATGGTGAAGCTTTGACAGACCGAGCGCCCAAACTGCAACCCAAAACCCACTTACTTATCGCAAAGTGCCAACACTGCAACAAAACCTGAAAACTGAGGTTTTAGTTTAGAAAAAACACCTCACAGACAGTCCAAGCAAAGATCTATTATCCATCCTTGGCAGCGCACTGGCCGGCCATGCGAAAGCTCGGATGAGTTGTGGCTGAGTCATGAATTGTGACGCCATCGCCTGGCGCTGCTACTCCTTTCCGAGCATGCGCATGGCCCCTGTGTGCGCTGTTATCCGATGCTCGGCTTCTGGCGCGATGCTGGGGTGACTTGGCTCACGTTCTGACAGAGAGGGCTCTGCGTGCCCACTGTGGCACGCGTGCCATAGGGGCGCCACCACTGCCCTAGAACAAGAACGGGTTGTTGACGTCTATCTTGCCTCCCTCATTCATCTTTTCTCTGAGCGAAACAGTGGCTACTATAGTAGGCATACGTGTGACTTTGTCCCACGCTGTTCCCACATCCCTGCCAATCGCTGCTGCTCGGAGTCATGAAGGGGTGGCCATGCATGCGCGAACAAGGGTGAAAGCGCCCTCGGGATGGTGCCCAAAGCAGTGACCGGTGGCTCAATCAGTCCATTGCTGACCCTCGTCAGTTCTGCGCGGACGCGACCGTGACTCGGTTGCAACCAGCTTCCACATCAGCTCGTTTTGCACGCATTTCTAGCCACAATTCCTCATCACCTGCCACGCACAGTTCTCCATTGTTCTATTTCTGCATTCGGTTCCCCCTAACATCCGCCTGTTGGCTTGCTCCTTTTGATCCGAGGACTGCACGGCAGCCCCTGA
This sequence comes from Varanus salvator macromaculatus, assembly GCA_023646645.1. Taxonomy (NCBI): domain Eukaryota; kingdom Metazoa; phylum Chordata; class Lepidosauria; order Squamata; family Varanidae; genus Varanus; species Varanus salvator. The sequence continues at coordinate 1,466,037 of JAIXND010000621.1, forward strand.
GCGAAAGAGGTGCATCTCCACGCAGTGGCAGCATCCCGATCGACACTTCCGGCCGGGGCCTGCAGATGAGGTCCCTCTGCTTAGACCACAGATGAAAAAAAATCCTGCCCCACCCCCCAAAAGGTCCAGCAATCGAGTGCAGCCTAACCGAGCGTGGCACAGGGACGCACGGGCAAGGCAGCACGAGGCCTCTTGGAACGACTCTCGGGATGGAGCCCAAAGCAGCCCTCAACTTGCATTCCTCCCGGCAAGCGCCCATCGGCCACTCAGCCCCGGCGCCAACACGCCCCTTCCGCGGCTGCCCGTGGGTGGCCTTCGCCGCTCCCCTCCTCTGGGTCAAGGCCGCATCTCCATCTGCCACGAATCCGAGCTGCTTCTCCCTCCTGGCATCGCTTGACACTTGATTGTCATTTGGCACTGCTCACTCCCTACAAAGCTCACACATACGCTGAAAGCTCCTTCAGCACCACAGATAAAACACTGCGGTGACACCTGGCAATTTATCCCCATCTCCGTCTCATCTGTCACTCAAAAGCCGGCATGGAGATGTAAGGCTGTCAAGGGTGAGTGATCCCCGTGCTTGGAAGAGGCGGCCTCGGGCCTTTCCCCTCCCGCAAGGTGGCGGTGGCCTTGCAAACAGGCCCGCGGGAACATTCGCCAGCCCAGTCGCAGGCTGCCCCCGCTCTCCGGGACTGCTGCCCCCTTGTAGCCCCCCTGCAAATCGCAGCTGCCCTGGAAGTCCAGCCTCCTTCTGCCCCCCCCCCCCCAGCACGATGGGTTCCTCAAGCATCCTCCATCCAAATGCCTGCAGGGGCAGTTCTCTGGAGGGCAGGCATGGGTCCAGCGACTGGAGGGGAGAGCCCGACTCCTGCTGTTCCCTGAGCCAAGGGGGGCAGGTGGAAAGCGAGAAGCCGCACTCCCAGGGCTGTGGGGATGGCCCTCCTGCAGAACTTTGCTTCAGCTGAATCCGTGGCTCTTTGGCTGGAAGCAGTGCGACGCAATGAGGCATTTTGAAATAAGTTTGGATAAGCTGAGCCAAATTCCTCAGGGAAGCTCTGTGGATCCCTGGATATACTGGCCAATCCTTTGTGCTTATCCAGGTTGCTCCTAGACTGGGTGGAAGCATCTGCCGTTCTCCCTCCCTTCCGTTTCTCCTCTCAGGAGCAATCTCTGTCTCCCCACTTCTTGTCCTCACACGTGCCCAGGTTTCTCCCAGGTGAGGAGCACCTCACCAGCCCTGTGGCCCCTTCCCCACCTGCCTCCACGGGAGCACTGAATAATTCATACCTTTGACTCGCCTCTTCCTTGGCCCTTTTTGATGTCCAGATCTTCTGAGAGGATCAATCTGATGAAACGGATGCGGCACAGGACAGGCGAATGGGAACCTCTCTCTGTTCAGGGCATATTTAGCATAATAGAAGACGTCGTTATGAGATGTTCTGATAGTCCCTATCAGAGGAACTTAATTGTCCTTGTCATCATCACCATGAGAGCTGAGCATGTCAAATTTCACAAAACATAACTTACCAAAGCTATTCAAGATCGATTGATCAATCTATCTATCTATCTATTGATCTCCCAAAATATTTTGTAAAACACATCCTAGATTTTCCTGCAAAACTAAAAAAAAAAATCTCCTGGAAGTCATATTAGTGGTTGCTATAATATTGTCACTTTGACTGAGTTCACAAGTCGCAGACTTTCACGATTCGCTTTAGATTCCTTGTGGCAGGTCCCTCGTGGGAATTTGCTGAAAGCATTCAAAAGGATTTTGCTTTGGGCCAAGAAATCCAACTTTAGGTCAAGACATTTTCTTTTCTTTTCTTTTTTCTTTTCTTTCTGCCTTTTGCATGCACACCCATCCCCTCCCTCCGCAATTAACAAGGACAAAGCATCTGGGGCATTTTTTAATCTCTTCTATTTTAATTGGTGAGAAAAAGCAATACCCACTCATCAAGCCTCCAAGTCTTAGGAATTTAATTAGATCTAATGACCAGATAAATTGAGGATTTTGAATAAGGACCTTCAGGGAATCCGTTGTGTGAACAAGATCAGGTTGTTCCGTTTCTTCCCAACCCTCTCGAAACCATTTCTGGAAGCGCGTTCCAAGTGGGGGAGCTCGAATGGCAGAGGAGGACGCATCCGTTGCTGAGTGCGTGCGTGCGTGTGTTGGGGGGTGCCTAAGGGACCCCCCGTTTTAAAGGTCACCTCCGTGCTCCCCTGCCAGGATAACAGGGGGAGGGAGGGAGGAGACGCCACGCCGCAGGCAGCCATAGCAGGTGATTTCTTGACAGACTTGACAAGCACTTTTGGAGAAGGTATCGTAATGATAGACCCACCGAGTGGGTGGGGAACGTGCCCGTCAGCGGCTGGAGCCGCAGTCCCCAGACACGCGTGTGCTTTTGACAAGAGCCTGCACGGAGCATGTGCTGGATAATTTTTCACGTCCTTGTGTTGTCATTTGGGGCACTTAAAGTGTCACCAAGATTTCACCACTCTAAAAGCTAATCTGTCAGCGTGGGTGAGTTATTCCAGTAAAAGGGTATCATCAGCACCAACAATGGGAAACAAAAGGCACCCGAGGTTTTGGATTCTGCCGTGGCGAGTCCTTAATTTTCCAGGCTGCGTCCGCTGTCTCCCAAAGGACAGAAGTCCCCTGCCAAGTTCCACCAAATGGATGCGATTCAAGGCAGGCAGCCTGGCTGGCTGGCTGGCGAGAACATGGCACCCGTATTAAAACCGTCAAATTTAGCCTGCAGTTAATTGGTCAAGCTATTTCATTCCCCCTGCCACTCCCCCAAAAGGTTGCTCAGTTGATTTTCTGCTTGCCTTAGCATGGATGGTATAATTTCAGAAGCCTCTTAAACTACCGATGAGCCGCCAGGTTCCTCTGGGACAAGAGGAAAGATGATTTTCTTGCTGGAAGAGGAGGAAATGCTGCACTGGATGCCAATGGGGAGCCGGGGGGGCCATCGCTCGGACCGTTCCTTTGCATGTTCGGCTTTGCCGCTGCCCTCTTGGGAGAAGCCCATGCACCTTCGCGCCTTGGAGTTTCTGCGTCCAGCCCACGTGCGACTCACCTGCCAAGGGAAGGAGCGACACGTGCCAAGTGCCTTACACGAGGCTGAGCCATCGTCCGTCCACCTCAGCACCGGGCCTCTGAAGGCCGCTCACTGCTTCTCTCCTGGCTGGTCTCTGGGAAGCCGAGTCGGGACCTCTTGGGGCCAGCCGTGCCCGTCCGTGGCAGCCATTGTGTGGCTGTGCCCAACACCCTTTCCCGGACTTCCCTCCGCCTGCACGGCCCCTCAAAGTCTTTAGTCTCAGCCAGGGGCTGGTGAGTCTCCATTCTCTGGTACCCCTTTGACTGGAGAGGCCAGGACTGGCCCTGAGAAACGTCGCTTGCGACACCAGGGCTGGGCGCTTCACCGATCTCCCCTCCATCTTGTGTTTTACGTTTGTTTTGACATTTTTGCATTTTGGAAAAACACAACATTTTATTGCTCTCTTGTCTGGGCACAGCTTTAGCATGTCAGCTGATTTGCTACCGGAGGGGGTGCTCACTGTCGGCTGTGTATTGTTGTTGTGTTACGATGGCCTACTGTTTTTCCAGCTGTGTCTCACCTCCAGAGCCCCCAGTGCAGGTCCGGGCCAAATCTTCTAAACAGAACCACAAAACACAACCTGCCTGCTATAGCAGAGTAAACAGCTCCTAACGCTCGGTTAACGATATTTCTATGACACTCTGTCCAAGGAGAAGGATTTACATATGTATTAAATGCTTGTCAGCCGGCAACGCGACTGCCATGTCGTATTTCATTTACGCTGGGACTCTCCTGGCAGCTCAGGTCATAAACAAACAACAACAAAGATAGCGAGAGCTTGGCATGAAGGCCCGGCTACCAACGCAGGAGTGAACAAAACAGGCCCGAGGGTGAATTGGGTGCCCAGGGCGGATGGCGCGGGGCAGTCGGCGGAGATCACTCGGGGCCGCTTGCGACTCGTAATCAGTCGGAACACCATTTATATCCTTCCCAAGCCCACGGCGGCTGCCCGCGACTCCCGCCGGACCGAGTGTGTCGCCCCTCTGGGCAAATCGATGCTTGTTGCTCGGTGCAGCCTTGGCAGCCACGTGGACGGCTTCCCCTGCTCCTTCCCCCCCTGCTTCTGAGGCGCTGGGACTCTTGGCTTCTTTGCACAGGAGGCTCACGGTGGCCACTGTTGTCCCACCGAAGCCTGCAGGCCGTGCAAACGCTCGTGCCAGACTGCTGGGGAAGGACGGGGATTCACCAGCGACACGCCTTTTCTGGCACCGCCAAGGCACTGCAGCAGTGCCCACTTGTGCTGGGGGCCTGCAGGCAGCAGAAGGGGCCTCTGCGGAGCCACACTGCCCCGTGCTGTCCCGGCTCGGGTGGCCGCTCAGCCCCTGCCAGTCAGAATCGTCACATCACCCAGCAACATGGCTGCGTGATCCGACACTTGTCGCTTGTGCCACAGCGGAAGCGAGTGCTGGGCCCAAAGCACGTCAGAGAGTGACCCTGATCCAGGAGAGCAGCTGTGGCAACCCAGAATCCCACTGCCCTTGCTGGATGCATTTTCCAGATCCTTTCCGGGTGTTGACGGCGGTCCGTCCCGCTCAGGGGGGCTCTAGGCTCGAGCCTGGGATTCAGCAAGGCAAGATGCAGCCCAAAGCAAAGCAGCCTTCTGATGCTGGTAGGCCAAAGCAGCCCAGGTTCTACTTCCAAGAAGGGAAGAAAAGCGAAGCGAAGCGAAGCGAAGCACCGGAACAGTTTTGCCTGGACCCTGGGGGCAAACCGCCCAATTCAAATGCTGCTTCAGCAACAGAGAACCTTAGACTCGGGGTCTGAAGCGTCGTGACCTTCTCAGCCTGAAGGTAACAAGAGGAGAGCAGAAAACACAGGAAGGGGCATGGGGCGGCACGATGAGTTCAAGATACATATCTCTGCACAGAAATTCAGGAGGGTGCACTTTGCAGCCCCTTCAAGAGCATCAGGATGACAATAAATGCAGCAGAGAATAACAGGAACAAGGCGCTTGGAGTCTTCCAGCAGCCACCCGGTCAAGGAGAGGCAGGGACGAGACTCTGGGAAAGGGAATCGCCGGAGTTTCGAGAAGGCATGATGGGGTCGTTACGGGGGACGTCCATTCCTCTGATATCTGCCGGGAGATGCATTCTGCCAAGCAAGGCCCCCCTGAGAAATTCATAACATGCATTGTTGGTAACTTCCTCCTACAGAAAGTGGTGGAAGGAACTGGAGGAACAGCCATCCTGGACTTGATTCCAAGCAACAGGGAAGACCTAGTGGAGAAAGTACCAGTTGCAGGAACTTTGGGGGGGAAATTGGATTCTCGATTCTAAAGGAAGCAAAAGCTGAGTGTAGGTAAGCACGTTCCCTGGATTTTAGGGAAGCCAATTTTAAAAAACTCAGAACAATGATAAGTAAAGTTCCATGAAAAGAGACGCTAATGAGAAAAGCAGTCCAAGATGCACGGGAAATTTTCAAAGAAAATTCATAGGATGCAATTACAAACAATCCCAACAAGAATAAAGGTAGAAGACAACAAAAAGGCAAGCGGAGCCGGCTGGTGCCGGAGGTCAGACTAGATGGCCCGGGAGACCCCTTCTGACTCGCTGTGTTTCTATGTTTCTATCTCCAGGCCCTGATTAACTGCATCCCAGGGTCGTACAGGATGTCTCTCAGAACCACTGACTATCATCTTTGAGAAATATCTTGGAGAAACCATGGAGGAGGGCTGGAAAATTTTGTCCCTGTCTTCAAAAGGGGGGGGGGGAGGACGAATCTGGGAATGGCAGACACAGCAGTCCGACATCAATCCCTGGGGAAACTCTGGAACAGGTGATCAAGTGGTCTGTCTGGAAAGCCATGGAGAGCAATGCAGGTATTACTACAAGCCAAGCCTTCCCTACCCTGAGAGGTGTACTTCAGGAATTTACAAAGACAGAATTCTTCAAGTTCCCGGGTATGAAAGAAATTCCATCTGTGGATGTGTGGCTTTCAAGTTCAATTTTACCAACCAGCTGTGACCACAAGATGATAAACCCGTGCCATTATCTGGTTCTAAAAATCCTCCCCCAAGAGAAATAACCAGAAGCCATTTCCCATCAACGGTGCATCTCCATCAGCTGCACCTCAATTCCATCACTGTGGCGCAGAAATGCTGCTAATCTGTCAGGGATAATGAGCCCCAGATGTCTCGTCAACCTCATCTGGAAGACCTAGAGAGAATTGGCCGATAGGGTGCTGTAAAGATCGGGCCTCGGAGGTTTGCTATGCAGTGGAGCCCAGTAAGGCAAGGAGGAAACTCCCGAATGCCCGGAGAGAAGCAAGCGGCATATTCTAATGTGGAAGCCTTTCAGCTGATGAAAACATGGCGGAGAGTGCACGATGGAGCGCAAGCAGGAGAGACCGTGTGTCGAGTATTCCGCAGCCGCTCCTCGTTCCCGCTCGAGGACATCCGCATGAAGAAGAGCAGAAGGGACCGACTTCCTGAGACTGGAATAGGGAGCGAGGGGACTGCTCTTCCCCAGCTAGGCAGTCTGCAGGTGCACTGGGAAGCAACCGTGGGTCTGGACAACACTGGCTTGGGGAAGGCTGCTTCTGTGGTTCATTTCTTGCCTTCTGGGAGGAAAGGAGGCCTAGGCCTAGGCTGGAAGCTGAGGTGCTTGTCGAGGAGCCGGAAGCTCTGCCTGGAAGAAACCAGAAGCTGTTCCGTAGAGCGGGGCTAGAGAGCGCCAGGCTGGTTCCTGATAACCCACGAGCCAGCGCTGAGACCAGCTCTGCGTTGTTATCCTTGCCCATGGCTACTAGACTCGGGCTTGGGCAGCTTGCGGCCAAACCAGCCATGGGCGTTAGAAGAACTTTGCTGAGCTAGTCAGCTGTCCTTGGTGACCCTGGGAAGGCTCTCGGCTGGGGGCGGGGGCCTTTATGAGAATCTGCTGCACTGGGTGATCTATGCTTAATGCTTTTTAATAAATCATTTGTTAATTAACTTGCCCTTTGAGCAGATGTGTGAGCAGAATTAACTGCCTTGTTTGCAAGGAGTAACAGGCAGCAGGAATTTAGCAAGCTGGGGATGATGCCAGTGGGGCATTCATAAGCCACACACAATTCCACCTTTCTAGGCTGCTGGAAGTCCTCTCTGGGAGTCAGTCCAGGAAGAGGGGAGGCGGGAAAAGAAGCCGGATGCCCCCGCTCGCCGCCTCGCACAGGAGAGCATGAATTCCACCACTGGAAGAAGACTCAAGGCCTTCCAGACTGGCCGAAGATCCAGTCTTGGCAGGAGACGGCTCACCTCCAGCCGGGCATCTAGCAGGTCCTTCGGAATCGGTGCTGAGCCCACACGCATTGCTTAGATCTTGTGGCAAGGTCCACCTCGGGGCGGAAGGGTCGTGCCCACCAACCTGCAGCCAGCGCTGTGCAAAGCGCTTCCTCGGCCCCGGGACATATTCCTTGGCCCTGGCTGCCTTTGCTAGCTGTGGAGCCGGGCCAGTTCATCCCTTCGCCCTCCCTCTCTGGAGCCTTTTGTGGGAAGTGTGAGAAGAGACATCTTTATTGCTAATTCATTAAAAACACATAAAGAAAAATCCAGCAGCAGATTAGCTCATGAGGGCAGTTTTTACAAGTGCACTGCAATTAGAGTATATAGAAAACAATTATTTCCTAGTAAAACTCTCCACTTAATCTCTCTTTCTATTTGCCCTATATTGGCTCTTCAATCACGCCTTTGCCCTTTATTGCTGCACAATGGCAGGTGGCACATTGACCTGCGCTCCGTGCGCCTGCCATGGCTCCCACGATCCGTGCCTTTCCCGCACGGCCCTGGGACCTCTGGCCAAGCCCTTCGTGTGCGGCAGAAGATCCCAGTCCCGGATCAGGCCTTGCCGGGCTTCGCTGCCCAGAGAGGTTCCCCGTCCGGCAGCCACTGGAAGCCAGTCTGGATGGCAGGAAAGGGACTCAGTCAAGTGCTCTCCTTGGCTGCTAGTCCTCATGGACATACCTAGGTACTCCGGTGGCTGGGGAGGTGGGCTTAACAATGCTGGTGCACTGCTTGTGGACCTGCGATCCAGTGGGGCTCCCCTCATATTTGACTCAGCAGGGAGAAAAACAAGGCGGATGGGACCCCGACATCAAAGAGTCATCCAGTGGAGCAAGGCAAAAATCAAACAAACACATGAATATTAAAATCGTTAATGAAACAGGGACATGAATTCTTAGCTGCCGGCTCCAATGGGCCCCATCCTGCAAGTGACACCTCATTGTTCAGCCATCAATAATTTCATCCCCGAATCATGCAGTGTTTGGTCCACACAATGCCGACAAATGTGTAGCAGATTTTTTTTCCTGAGGTCCAATTACAAGGGGCAAGCCGCAAATAATGTACCATATGTTCAATCTGAATGGAACCGGAGATACGTTTTTGTTGTGCTGGGGAAATGCCTGAGTACCTCCTTCTGAGATCTGCAGAAGGAACCGGCGGAGGTGAGAGCCTCTGAAAGCCCTTCGGAGCGGCAGGAAGGCCCGTGACGCGGATCACACGTCCTTGAGGAGCTGACCACGAACTGGACGTCGTAGGCTGAGAAGCGTTGCGACCGCCTTGCATTGCGGCATTGCGGTCGAGAGACAGGCATCATTGCAACTAAATGGCTTCGCTTTTCCATAAATTGTCCTACAGCGAGGGAGAAGATTGGCTCCCCATTCCTCCATTCATCCAGCCAGCAAAGCTTGGTGCTCCTCCAACCCATAAGCCTCAATTCCAGGTGTGTGGAGACAGCTGCAGCCATTCATCCATGAGTAACATGCACTCTGGACATGCCCAGAGCAGAAACCTGCTTTGCTGCTTCAGATATTTAATCAAGGACATCGTGCGAAGGAAGGCTCTGCCAACCTCACCGAGATGTCTGCCTGGTGCTTGTCTGCTGCCTCTGAGGCTCAACGGAAAACACCGACAAGAAACAAACACATAATTACAGCGATGTGTGATTCACTGACAAGACAATGGGAATCATCTCAAACTGCTCCCAGGAACAGAAGCTGGGGAGCAGAGACAACAAGACTGTTATTAAGCTTCAGAGGAAAGGAAAACAGAAAAATTAACAAGCTACTCAGCCCCTTCTTAGGGAAATGTTAACAGAGAGAGTGGGTAGGATACACAGTCTCCTGGCTTCCCATCTCCCATCGCAACTGCCAGCCAAGAAGCTCTTGCGAATGACCTTCACCCAGCAGGAGGAGGCCGAGTTGGGCGTTTATGCGGTTACAGCCCACTCCCCGCTCGCCTCTCCTCCCGGAGATTTGCGAAATCATGATTTCGGCAAACAACGCTGGCTGACATCCTGGGTGTGGGCCTCCTTTCCAGCCAAGAGATGAATTCCGTGCAGCCTTCCAAGGGCAGGCGGAAGGAAGGAGAAGGGCTTTCAAAATGATGCCCAGAGTGCTGGAAAAGCATGGAGATAAGTCTTCCTTCTTCTCGAATGATAATATGAGGAGTCCGGGTGGGTCGCCCAGTAAAATGGATTCGAGGCAAACAGAAGAAAAACTTCTCTGCACTATGAGCAATTAATTATCCTAGTCTCTCTGCACACAGGCAAGGGGGTCAAGATTTATCCTTTTAACTTGTCTTTCTAATTTGTTTTGATGGTTTCTGAGGTTGTTTTTAGCGTGTTTATTTGACTGGAAGTGTTTTTGTGTTCCTGAACTTTGCAAACCACCTTGGTTGGCTTCGGAACAACCCTACTGAAAGCAAAACAAGTGAATATGTAAATACCACCCACGAATGGTTCATGGCCAATCCCTGAGATGGCCAAGGCAGCCGACTGGCACTGGTCGACTGCTCGGATCCGCACCCTGCCTTCCCACCAAACAGCAAAACGGCACTCGAGGGGCTTCCGGGGACTATTAAAATGGGCTAGGACAACAAAAGCATGCAGCAATATGCTGCTCTCTGGGGAAGGATAACCCCAGTTGCGGGCTCTCCCGCACCAGAGACGTTCAGAAAGAAGCAGGACAGCCACCTGAGCGGGGTGGCGTAAACTGGTGTCCTGCAACTGCAGGCTTGGAGCCAATGGCCGTCCTGGCCCCTTCCAACTCTGCTCTTCGATGATTCTGGGATTCTGTGGTTCTGTAAAGGAAGCAGACCAGGTGTTCCTCGGGAGAGCGTTCCACAGCCTGGGACTCACACCTGAAAGGCCTCTCCCTTCCATCACCACCCAAGTGCCTCGAAGACGGCCGTCTTAACAGACGGGCTTCTCCAGACGATCTGAAGGAGTGGGCGGGCTTTTTCTTGGCTCTATTAGCCACGCATGCATGAAAACGACCGGGCTGTTTCTGCAAACAGGGGTTATTTTCACCCACCTGCCCTCCAAAGAGTCCTTTTCTGCTAGACGGGCCTCCGGGTCTGTTTAGCTGAGACACCTGCCAGGGGCAGAGACAGAGCTGAGAACCTCTGAGCCCAGCAGGTCCCCAGGAGTTTCCCAGTGGGGTGTCTTCCCCTGCTCCCTGTAAGCCTCTGCTATTCCCCCGGGGACTGAAGATGGGGAAGACTCTGCCACACGGCATGGTTCCCCCCGGCACAGCGGGCTGGACTTTCCCGCCCCTTCCAACTTGACTTCCACGATTCTCTGACACTGGCTCAGAGTTTGTGACCTCGTTGGCACACTGGAAGGTCCTCGGGCGAAGTTCAGCCAAGAACCACTCTTTAAGCGGTGGCATTGCTCAGACCCTCCACACGCAAACCACCAGCAAGAACTGCTCCAAGACGCAGCCCTGAGGCTTGAGAGGGGCAAACAAGCTTGAGCTGTGCTGTTCCTGGGGCCCACGAGAGCGGTCGTTCTGGCAATAGCATGACATATCCCCACACCTTCCAAAAAGCAATGCACCACCCAGCAGCTGGCGGTTCTGGAGACGCTTGGAGGGTGGCCAGGCAAAGGATGCCACCGGGACCTCAAATCCAGATGTTATGAATGAGGGCTGCTAAACCAGAGCCTGTAAGAACAAGCTTACAGCCTGGAAACCGGAGTCATGTCTGCTTGGTACTGACCTAGTCAAGATGGTCTTCAAAATCTCCAGTAATGGGCAGCATATCTTTTCATGCACAGCTTGCTTGCTTGCTTGCTTGCTTTCGTCCGTCCGTCCGTCCGTCCTTCTTTTCCTTCCTTCCTTCCCTCCCTTGCAAGCAAAAGTAAGTTGTGAGCTCCTGAATATCCGATTAATGGGCTGTTAGCCATTGGGAAGCATCAGCAGCGAGAGCTTGAGGACGATTCTGCGATGTCACTAGGAGAACATTCATAAGAAGTGACAGAGCTTTGGCTCCCATTGGCTCCAATGGGCTTACCTGGACAGTCCAGCCAATGCAGACTCTTGGCAGCGGTGCAGGCAATTTCGCAACCCCACCTGCGCCCTGGAGCAAGGGAGCCGTGCCACCGGCATTCTGGGACGCTTGCGGAAGCAACTGCCACCTTTTGACAGCGGAGAATTAATTCTTCTGGAAACGGTGCGGCCAGATAAATCCCATGAAGCGCAGCTCCTGGCAGATTCTGCTGATGGAGTCTTGGACTCCTGAGGACCCCGGTGACCTGCCAGTCTGCAGCAGCGGGGACGGTGGAGACGGCGTCGTTCCCCCGCCCTCTGCACGCACTCAAACGGCTGCTCAGCGGCCTGCGTGACGTGACTAATTTCCCATTAGACAGATGTCAAGGCGAGGGGAAAAAAGCCTTCATCCTGATGGCCAATTGTCCCTTCGCTTGGAGGAAGGTTTTGGCTGCAGCGCAGCCTGGGGGGCTAATTCATTTCTCGGCCACATCTGAGTAATTCTGACGACAGCCCTGGGGGGGCCTGCGGGGGCTGCCGGGTCGGCGTTCCTCCACAACATAGCGATGCAGGGATGAGGCAGAGTGACAGCACCAGAAGTTAGGGATGGAGGGAGGAAGCAAGGAAGGAAGGAAGGAAGGAAGGAAGCTAAGCGGTGAGCTCTTGATGAGAAAGAAGAACATTCAAACCCAGAAGGTACCTGGCAACCTGAGGGAGTGAGTGGACTTTTGCAGCAGTTTCAAGTCAGTGGAAATCCAGGTTCTGAATAGGCAGCTATTAACATTTGGGAAGACGGGACTAGAACCAAGGACACAGTCTCCTCGGCAGCTTAAGGAGACACGGAGTCCAAGTCATGTTCCGCTGCACCATCTAGCAAAGTATGTCGGGAACTGGAGGAGACTTTCAGAAGCTGTTCGATCCAGCCGGCACAGGCTGCTGCTCCGAGGAGCAAACACCCACAGTGTACACAGGCAATGCCTGAGTCCTCCTGGAGACTCCTATCGTCACTCCAGAATCCCACCCTCACAGTGCAACCCTGCCTATTCAAAAGAAATTCTCACTGAGTTCTATGGGGCTTATTGCTTAATGTCATAGAATCACAGAATAGCAGAGCTGGCAGGGGCCAGGAAGGCCATGGGGCCCAACCCCCCACTGTTGCAGGACACCAAGTCACATCATCCCACTCAGGGGGCTGTCCAATTTCTGGTAGAGCCCACTACTGCTCTAGGCAGCTGATTCCACTGTCATATTGCGCTGACAGTGAGGAAGCTTTTCCTGGTATCTAGCCTGCATCTGGGTTGTCGCAGCTTGAATGGATTATTCTGTGTCCTGCACTCTGGCATCAGCGAGAAGAGATCTTGACCTTCCTCTTTGTGGCAGCCCTTGAGGGACTTATAGAGGGACACCATCCCCCCCAACCCCCATCTTCTCTTCTCAAGGCTGAACATGCCCAGTTCCCTCAGTCCCTCCTCACAGGGCTGTTTCCAAACCCTGGATCATTTTTGTCACCCTCCGCTGGACTCTTTCTAATTACCTGCACCTTGCTTAAATCTTGGTGCCCAGAACTGGACCCAGTATTCCAGGTGAGGTCTGACTGTACAGAAGAACTTCTACTTGTGATTTGGAAGTAACACTTGTGTTAATGCATCCCAGAGCAGCATTTGCCCTTTGGCGGCTGCATCGCATTGTTGGCTCGTGCTTGCAATGCGTACTGTTACAATGCGTACTAGTGCAGCCGGATCGTCTGCAGAGCCAGCAACATTCAGGTTCGGATGCCAGCGCTTCCGTTTTTTTAAGAGATTCAAATTCAAAGACAGACATCAATTGGAATGTTGTAAAAATGAACAGCAGGAGAACATCACATTTCCTCCGCTGCACCTCTTGGTCCCGTCCTTCCTTCCATGGCTCCTCCGAGAAAGCGGCCTGAGTTCCTCCACAGCCTTGCATTTCAAGCTCCCGCTGGAAAGTGTTCGCATCCCCTTCTCAGCGATTCGACAGAGCTAGGAAATGGATGGTGTGCCATCTGCTGGCAGCTGAGCGTATTCCACGTGGATCCCCTGTAAGTTCTCCAGAACGGCAGGGCAGGTGGATCGAGCCCTTCCCAAGGATGAACATATTCAGATACATGAGGAGATGGAGGAGGAGCTGGTGGCCGGTCGAATGCTCTCTCCCACTCCCTCTCTCTTCACTTACTTTTTATAGAAAATTAAAAAGAAAAAAGGAAACCCCCAAACCAACCAATATAGGAAAAAGGGGGGGGAGTGGGATAAAATTAAAATGAGATACTGTAATTTTCTATATTATTATTCATTTCTATACCACCCCAAGGCCACAGCTCTTTGGTTGGTCTACAGCTGTGCATAAAATAAAAACATTAAAAGTAAATATGAATCGACATACCTGGCATTCATATATATCTGTATCACGTGGCAAAATATACTGGTATTGTCGAAGACAGTTATGCATCGATTTCAACAACGGCAGCCCAAATACTCATGCATTTGCCCCTCCATCAATTCTTCCCAAAATTCTTCTACCTGTTTGAAAACGAAGCATCTCACCAAGTCCCACCCTGTTGTCTCATCGCAGGTAGCCATTTATCTATCCAAGGTTGCATTAGCAGAAAATCCATTTCAGTGACCTTTCATTAAGTTCCGAGAGGCAGGCAAATAGTTAAGAACATGTGTAGCCATAAATATTAAAGACTTTCCATCACAAAATTTATCCAAATTGCTACCTCCTCTCAGACAGAAGCAGCCATTGGTCACTGCCAAAACATACGAATGGGAGACACATTTGCTGAACCCTTGGCCGATTTGATTAAGCCCTTGTTGAAGAGACATTGTGGTGTCCGATACACTCCCAACGTCAATTTCCGTTGAAGTAAACAGCACCCAACGTGCGTCGGCCTTTCTGTAATAGATGCCAGTGAAGTGCTCTGTCGATGGGGCAAACAGCACCCGGCAATTCATTATTCCGTCCTTGCTTAAGACCCCGTGAGGCACATTTGTCCACTGATAACAGGTATCTATAAACATGGACTGGGGGCAGGTGCGGCTGCTCAGCCTCAATATTTCCAGAAAACAAAAAGGGCCCCAAAGCTGTAAAAATGGCACGCTGGTCCATGGCACCAATCCTAGGATCATACGGTTGGAAGGGCCTGGGAGGCCACCGGGTTCGACACCTTGATCAGTGCAGGATCAGTGCACGCCTCCCATCCAAACACTAACCAGGCCAGACCCTGCTTCACTTCCGAGACGAGGCAGGATCGGCTTGGCCCTGCGCACTGCCCACTTCGCTATTCGGCTACGCCTGGAAGATCCTATTTAGTATGCAAACCAGAGACAGGCCCAGGAGCTACAAACTGAGCAGAAGTGAAAACCAGCCCGTCCATGAAACAAAACATTTCCTTGCCAATCTTCACATCCGAGGCAGGCAGCTACCTGTGCGCGTTGCGAATGCTTCGCCGAATGAAGTCCTGCATTTAACAGCTGCCACAAAATGACCTCTTGCATTCGTCTGAAACTTGGACCGCGTACATTGTTCCAAGCGGCAGCTTTACAACCGATTGTAAATCACGCTGAGCACAACCGCCGCTTTGATTGCCTGGAGAATTCGCCGGCCGGTCTTTGGCAAGCTGTGCTTTCATGCTTACCTCCCCATCTGTAAAATGGGCATGATAACAAGCAACCAACCACACCGAGATGCTCCCACATATGACTAAGAAAATGCACTGGATTCTTTTTCTATCGCTCAGGCACCTGCCAGGAGAAATCGTAATAGCTTTGTGCCCGAGTGCAGAGTCTGCGGTGCAGCTCTCGGCAATCTCCTATGATAGATTTTTTTCCTGAGTGATAAGCAGAGAGGGCAAGTTCTTCATGGCACGACCTTTCTGTTGAAACAAAAAGATTTGGGAGGTGCCTTCAGCTGGGAGCGCCTGTCGGCCTGGCAGATAGCAAATGATGCTTCTTCAAGATTGTGTGACTGAAAGGGCAGAAGGGAGAGTAGACAGAGAGCGGATTCCACCGGCAAAGCCCGCTTCACCTCCTTTCTGAAGATTGATCGTCCAACACTGAAGCGAATGACTAGAGCAAGAAATTGTGCACACACAGAATATTAAAGGTGGGAACAGGCATGCTTCATAATACTGAGAAATTGTTTCTTTCACTTTACTTTTATGCCGCCCCATAACCAGAAGTTCTCAGGGCAGCTTACGAAATGTTAAACCGGCAGCCAAGCCCCGAGGGAGGGAGGGGTGGCAGGTGAGGCGCTGGAAGGGGCCCCCGCAGAGTGCCCGCTGTGCACACCGGCGCTCCCATTCTCCTTCCCCGCTGCATCTCCAGGTGCCGCCAGAAGCGGAGCCCCCACCCTGGACCCTGCAGAGCCACTGCAGCGGATTCCCATGGACGGCACTGGGCTGGACCAGGCATCCCACCCACCGCTCCTGCTGCCGAGCCGTGCGGACGGGACGGCCTGCCTCCCTCCGACCGTGCCAGGCCAGCAGATCCGCGGGTGGCCCGGCGCTCTCTCCCCCGCCCGGCCTCCTCCCCGCTGGCAGCCGCAGGGATGTGGGTCAGCAGCAGTCGCTCGGCAGGAGGGCCGAGGCTGGGACAGGCCATGCCTGCTGCTGCCTCAGTGGAAACGGTCTCGCAGGCACCAAGCTGCTCTGAGAGAAGCCAGGTGCCGCTCGGGTGCCAAGAGCATCCTCGCGCCCGGTGTCAGGGGACTCCGGCTGGGGAGGGAAGGCTTCCTGAAGGTTTCACCCGGCACCGTCGCTGCTGAACCCTTCTGAAATGGTGCTTCAAATCCTTGTGCCATCCTCCACTGTTAAAACCGTACTTCGCTGTATGCTTTGTCCTTATTATGGAAGTCGCCCTGAGAGCATCAGCTACAAAGGGACTAAATGCACAAAAGAAACAAGGCCCATGTGCTTGGGGAAGGCCAGCAGGGCGCAAACCCTGTGCCACATCTCCTAGGAGTCAGCCCAGCTGCACCTCCTCTTGAGAACCATCTCCGTCACGCTAGGCATGGGCCGAGCGCCAACAGAGCCGCACCTTGCGGCAGGATGGCTGCATGCGAGCGAGGGAGGGGCAGGGGACGGTCGCGGGGTTCACGCTCAGAATGCGGCATCTCCGATGTCACCAAGGTCCTGGGACTTTCAGCTGGACCTACAGCCAGATAACTGCGCGACTAGGCAACTGAATCCAGCAACGCTTTGGGTTTGTTTCGCAAGCGGAGGGCCCCCCGCCCCCCCCCGCGCCGCAGGGCGAAGCACTCCAAAGGGGAGGTCTTGCCAAGGCGATTTCGACCAGGGCGCAAGGGGCTGCGATTCAAAGGCGGCCCACACTCGATCCGCCCCCTGCACACCCTTAACAGTAAGTCCTTTGGGCCGGAATCGAGGCGCCCGAGGACCAGACGCCGCTCCCCAGGTGCCTGCGCCCATTTCGGCCTGAAGGCGCTGAGCCGGGAAAACGACACCAGAAACACAACGGAAGGCGAGGAAGAGGCAACGCTTTTGCAGCCAGGCTAGCTTTATTCTGTAACAAAAGAGGGTGCAGGTGCCCAAACGCAAACAGCTCTTGAGGTACGAAAGGAACTCTGGCCTCTTAAGCCAAACAGCTGTCAAAGGATAAAGGCACTAGCCCACATCTCAACGGTGGAAGCCCATCCTTTTGGGTACGGGATGCAGTCACGGTTCAGGAAGCACGGGAACAGAAAGGAGCAACTGCTTTAGCCAGTAAGGGACTGAAAATGCCGGAAGATCCCATTGTGTCTTGTGCCGCAGCTAGAGAATAAGGTGCGGGATCAACTGGCCGGCTTCTCGTTTTCACCGTTTTCCACTAATTTTCTTTTCTTTTCGTCCATTTTCCTTTTGAAGATGCTATTTCTGTAGAACTGGAGCTCTTTGATACTCTCCCGTATGTCATCAAGGGCTCTAAAGAGAATTTGGAAGCGGCTCATGCATTTTTACAAAGAAAATCTCTCCCACCCTGGGCTCTCTAGACCAACAGAGGCTCATTTGAAAGACACTAAACGTGGCTGCATGAGTCATACCCCGAGGCTGCAAACAGCTTGTGCCACTCCACACACTCCCCTTCAGGGCCAAGGGTTCGTGCCGTCCGCGCTTGCCAAGATGGCTTCGAGGCTTCGCTGTGAAAATGTTCCATCATGCCCCATGTTCTGGTCATTCCTCGACATACGGATATTCTCAGGCTGCTCACCAACAGACCAGTCGCCACCTCCCTTCTTGACCTGGCCAGCCACACTGACTTTCCCCAAGGGATTCCATTCCCCCTCTCACCCCGCACAGCAAATTTACTGGTATTTGCGACCCTATGCAATAGCTGATGTGCAGCCGGAGCATTATTCTGAAAACACCAGCCCCAAACCAACGCAACAATTAGAGAGAAGCGAGTGAGACACGGCTCAAGATGTCAAAGGACACGCAGAAGCAGTGAGAGAAGCCACAAAAATGCAGGCGATGTTGTTCTTGTGGCTTTGGCGCCTCTAGAAATTATTTCTGGGAGTGGAGTGGAGACAGTGCCTCTAGGGCTCCATGCAAAACGCACTATTAATTTGCGAAAGTCTATGCGTTAACATTGGCAAAAGCACATGCAAGGACAGGAGATGCAAACTGTACTCATCGGTACGGAGGACAGCAAACCCGAACAACATTTTTCTGGGAAAGCACGGCATTCGGCGGATACGGGGCGATGCCTCCAGAGGCCGCGTCAGGCACGCTGTGACATCGCCTGACCCAAGCTCACAGGGGTGGGCCTTTCGCAGCCATGTCCGAAGACGGCGGGACGCAATCCAGGACTGCGAGCATGCAAAAGACGTGCTCTGCCACTCAGCTGCCTCCCCGAGTCGCTCGGGGCATGGCCTGCTCCCCCTCGGAAGGGGCAGACTCGGATCAGCGCCAGTGGTCCTTTATTCCCTCACTGACAACAACGCATTTGCCAAACTACCAGGTAATGCTTAGCGCCTGGATACGAAAACGTGCAGGAAAGCCGTCACGCTCACCGTCGAAATGAGAAGCGACTGCATCTCGGCTAAGTCGTTATATTAACTCAGAGAGACCGAGCGCCTCACGGTATGGACAGTGGCGAAAGAGTGACACACGGTGCCTTGGCGGGAAGGCCCTGCTCCGCGCTGGGCCACCAGGAGCCTCCTCCCCGTGCCAACGGAGGCCACTCCTGCCTATTCCAACAAGGCCAATGTCTACCTGGGAGCAGGAGGGTTGTTATGCCCGGCTAAGAGCCGAGCACAATGGCTAAAAGAAAACACGTCTGTGACCCAAGTCTTAGCAAAGGGCCTTGTAAGCCAGAGATTTAAAAGCCAACCATGCGCTGGTCTTACCTATGCGAAGCAGCCTTCTTCGGAGCGAACTGGTAGTCCTCTGGATACCAGCGCCTGCAGACACACGGCAACTTTCAACTCCGATGCTCTAATAACCAAATACACTGGTGCGCCATGGAAAGGAATGCCACCCGTTTTTAGGGGTCTAGGAATGCCACCAAGGACAAGGGATGCCACAGCCCCCCCCCCCGCCCCAGAGGTAAAGTCTGCTCTGCTCACCCACCCTCCCGAAGTTCCCATTCTCCCCACCACCCCCGCCAAGGGACCGGGCCAACGCTGTGCTGTGGCCAACCTGCACAACTCTTTGACGGTGCTGACATCAATGATCCGGTAGTGCAGGTGCTTCATGAACTGTGGCATATGCTTGTCAAGAAACTTCTTGTCTGCATGAACCGAGTTGCCTAAAAAAGGAAGCAAAGCACAGCTCTGTCGGAGGGGAGCCACCTGGAGGAAGGAGGGGCAGGGGTGCTTCCCCGGCCACAGCGGGACTCTCACAAAGCAAGCCAATCCGTGGAACTGAAGAAAAGCCGTCTGGGAAGCAGGGGAACGTCTCACCTGCGAGAGGACAGAGGCCCGGCGGTGTCTGCTGGCGGACAAACGACAGAAATTCATACTCCGCTTGGCGCAGGGAGGTCGTGCTCTCCCTCACGGCCTTGGTAAGGCCAGACTGCAAGGAGAACACGAAAAAGATTAGTTTTTGCTGCTGCTCGTCAAGAGAGCAAAGACGCGATTCCGTGCCGTCAGGGACCAAAACACAGTCGGAGCTAGGACTCCGCTCTCAACGCACCCTCCCAGCCGACACAGGAAAAGGGCACCGTGGCTGCCACTCCAAGGCTGCAAGAGCAAGCGCGGAGACGGAGGTATGCGGGCAGGTTTATGCCGAGTCTGCGAATACACGAAGTCCGAAGGCCCCTGAACCCCGTCCTCCTCACACGCCAAGGAAAAGCACTGAAAGATCCGAGGTCGGCCATCCGAGTCTCCTGGGGAACGCAAAGGCGGCCATTATGATGCCCAGAATCCTTGGAGCTCGGCTGGTTACAGGCAGCCTTATAGTGCGCCGATCAATACCCAAGCCATCGGAGGTCTCCCCCGGGGTGCTCGTGGCTTCTGCTGCTAAAAACACGCTCACATACCGGAGTGGGGGGCAGGGGGGCCCGGGGGCAACTGAACAGGGGATGTGTACAATGAATGCACAAAGCAGGCAGCAAAGAGATGCCAGGCAGCTTGTCCTGACTAAGGAACTGGGGCTCCGAAAACCTCCGTGCCTCGCAAGTGTGTCTGGACACCACCTCCTCCGCTGATGCATCTAATCCCCCTCCAAAGCTCTCTAAGCTACCGATCACCATCGCGCCTTTTGAACCAGGTTTATGTGGCTTAATTGCAAATGAATCACAGAATCAAAGAACAGGAGAGCTGGGATGGGCCAGAGGGTCCAACCTCCAGCTCAGAGCAGGATTCCCAGTGAAACCATCCCCTCAGTCCAGCTGCCTCTGGGATGCCTCCAGTGTGGGAGCGCCCGCCAGCTCCCTAGGTCATTGGTCCTGTTGCTGCACTGGGATTTTCCCCGATGTCTGGCCAGCACCAGGCTTCCTGGAACGTGAGCCCGTCATTCCGTGCCCTGTACACTGGGATGACCAAGAAAAGGTCGTGGCCTCCTTCTTTGTGACAGCCTTTCAAGGACTTGGAGAGTGACATGGAACTGTCAAGACACCCACAAAACATCTTCAAGACTTGCAAGATGCCAAAAACCTCCCGAGCCTCTTACCTTCCCGTGATGCTCTTTGCACCATTCCGACATGCTGTCCAGCAGCTCATCTGGCTGGTTGATGATCAGGTTAGGGCCCTGCCAACCAATGGGAGGGAAAATGAGAAAAGGGACCAATCCCTTCCATTGCATGCATTCGTAAAGTAGCAGTGTGACCACAGCTGAGTTGGCGGAGCCTCCGCTTTGCGGAGAGGACACCAGCTCCGATTCCTGGCAGCTTCTCCAGGCAGGGCAGAAAAAGCTCTGCAGAGCTACTGCCTCGTTAGGCAGGACTGACAAGACCAGGTGAGATAGTCCTGGCTCAGTCGATTCAGCATCCAGAGTTCTTACGGAAGGGAACATTACTTTTTCTTCATGCACTTAAACAGGCCCTTATGCGAGAACGTCAGAAAAGCGCTACCAAAGCAGACCAAAGTCCTGGGCTCTGAGTACCACGGCAGCCATCCAGAAAGTAATAATTATTGCAGTCCATTTGCCTGGCCAGATTATTAACTCTTTATGGTTTATATAGTGTTTGATATTTAAAAAATGTCAAGAGAGTGATGAGTACAGAAATAAAGGCGGAAAAGGATAAAAGGCGAGAAGAACACAACTGTATTTCAAGTACATACCATATTTTTTGCTTTATAAGACTCACTTTTCTCCCCCTCAAAAGTCAGGGGAAATGTCTGTGCGTCTTATAGAGCGAATGTGTGTGTGCAGCAAGTCTGTCAGATGTGCAGCCAATGGGGAAGTGATGGGGAATGTGCCTGTGATGATGTGTCCATTTGATTCAGAATATTTTTTTTCTTGTTTCCCTCCTCTAAAAACTAGGTGCGTCTTATGGTCAGGCGCGTCTTATAGAGCGAAAAATACGGTATGTTAACACATGGGTAGACTAGGGAGAGGGGACAAAGCAGCTGTGCCAAAGAAGTCAGGGGTTTAAAAGTGGATGCGAGGGCATTCCAGGACACCCGAGTACAAAGAGGTACGTGCCTTCCCCAGCTCACAAGGACGAGAGGCTGAGGCACCTAAATTCCCCAGGACTGTGGCGTCCTGCCTCTCTCCCTCCCACCCGATACACACAGGATCCAGAGATGGACCAATGGACGAACGATGCAGGCTTTGAGGTCAAAGTCGCAGCTCCAACCTCAGAAGCTTTTTCCGGGGTTGCATCTGGGACTCCAGCCCAGCCCGTGGGCCTCCAGACGATGCCAGGAGCCCCAAAGATTGCATCCTAAACAGCAGGAGAACTTCTAGACAACAGGAAGCACTCGTAATTCAAACGGCTTTCAAGTTCCAGAGTCAAGCTGGGATTCATGTCCCAGGCTGAGAACATCTGGAAGCTGCCGTGTAAACAAGGGCTTTCCCTCAGCCCGCTGCCCATGAAGAATGCCGTGCCGAGTCGTTCCCAGCCGGCCGGCCGGCCCCTCACAGAAGCAAGTCAAGCAAATCACACAGCCAGCATTTCGTTGGTGCTAAAGCAACGCAAAACCACAACCCACTTCAGCCAAGATGTTCAAGTCCGAATCTGTGATGAGGCAGGCCATTTCGATGATCTGGTCCTTCTCGATGTCCAGTCCAGTCATCTGTAACAAAGAAAAAATTAGATGCATCAGATGTCACCGAAAGCTCTTATTGTTCCACTTGTGTGCTAGCAAAACTACATTTGAATCCCTGCGCAAGGCTAACACTCTCCGTCTTGAATGCTAAACTGGCACTCGCCATGGGCGGGAAACAGGCAGGAAAATAACAGAAAGTCAATTTCCCAGAGAGCTAAAAAGTCTCTTCAGAATTGCCCAGAAGACAGCTTTGAAAAAAAGGAAGGAAGAAGAGTCAACGCCGCAATCCTAGAACCATGCACATGTCCATTCTCAGAAGGCGCAGGGCACCAAGCGGGAACTTGCGGATGGACCGGTGGATCTCAGCATTTCAGGAGGCTCGGATGGCTGCCGGTGCTCAAGTGCGGGGAAATGTGCGAGGAGCGGCCTCTTGACAGGCTTCGACTCGAAGGGCTAGCGCAAGCTTTTATGCTCAGCGGCCGGGGGCAAATTAAAGGATGAGCAGGGAATCTCCGTCGGGCCAGGAAAAGCCGCAAAGGCTGGCATGCCTCGCACTCCATGCTCCCCAGCTCAGACCAGGGAGCGCGAGGAACCGTCCTCTTCCCCGCAGGCTGCGCGCTGCCCTTGCTCCCCGGGTACCGAGCCCACCGGAGCGCCTGGCACGCGGCGGCAGCCCGGTTCCGACGGCGGCCGGGCGCGCATTCCCAGCCGGGCGGCGAGCGGGGGGCGTCCTTCCGGCCGGGCGCAGCTGCCCCCCGCGTCGTGCAGGGACCCGGGGCTGTGGCGCTCGGCACCCCCAGGCCCCGGGCAGCCTCGCCCGCGGCGTCCCCCGCGACCCGCCCGCCCCAGACGCCGCAAGCTGGCCCGGGACGCGCCCCCGGCTGCACGGGACGGGCCGCCGCGGGATGCAAGGCCCGCTGCGCGCGGCGCGGCCCCCGGGAGCCATTAAGGGCGCACGGCGGCGGGGGCCTGGGGGGGCGGGCGGTGCAGCCGGGCGCCCGCGGGCGCACAGCCCCCTGGGGGCGATTCAGGGGCGGGCGCCCGCCCCAGGGGCCCCCTGAGCGCGAGGTGCCATTCGAGGAGGGAGGCGCCCCCGCGCGCGCGCCCGAGCAGCCCCCCCCGCGCGCGCCCGCGTGCCGGCCGGGCGGCTCACCTCCAGGTCCACCCAGACCATGCGCTGCCCCATGCCCGCCACCTCGGCCATGGCTGGCCCCGCGCTCCGGCCCCGGTGGCAGCTTCCCGCCGGCGCGCCCAGCAGCCGCAGGCCTCGCCAAGCCCTTCCGCAGGCGCCGCGCATCTTCGCGGGGCCACCGAAGGCGCGCCGCGGACTGCAACTCCCGGCGGGCCCCGCGCCGCGCTCGCCCGCTCGCCCGCGGCGGAGCAGCGGCCGCGCGGGCTGCAGGGAGATGGAGTCCGGCGCTCTGGGCGGGGTCCTGCGGCGCCGCGGCGCCTGCTGGGAGATGTAGTCACGTGGGGCGAGGAGCTTGCGCGGCTGCGGGAAGCCAAGCCTCGGAGTCCTGCCGGGGCTTCCGGGGGCTAAAAATAAGCACTCGATTTTGGGCTCGGGGAGTTTACTGGCGGGCGGCCTACAACTCCCAGGATGCTCCAGGCAGTTCAACATCGTAGGAAGCGATAGCTGCGGCGTTGCCGGCGGAGGCATGCCGGGAGTTGTAGGCCTTTCCTCCACGCACGTCTGCCTAGCTTCTCACCTTAACATGCTGCGCTGGAGATCCGCTTTGCAAAGCGAGACTTGTATGCAAAAGCGCCAAATCCCAAAACCCGCTCATGTGCACCGGGTGCTGCTCCAAGGGGCAAAGCAAAAGCAAGAATAATGGAAAGTGCCTCACACGCACCCGGTGCTGCGCAAAATAGAACCAAAAGGCAGACTCGGAACAATGCAAGCCGCGGTCCGAGGCGCAGTATCTTGAAAGACTGCAGGAGAGGAGGCTGGAAGAAAAGCTCCGCCCAAAAGCGGGCCGAGAAAGCGTTGTTTAAAAAGATCAAAATAGGCTGGCTAGGAACAGGGCAGTGGGTGCCCCAACAGTTTCCCTTAAAAACCCAGTGCACTGCCTCCCCATTGTCCATTTCGGATGCCAGTGCTTTAGCCAGCAAGTTAAGGCCTACATAAAGTCCTACAAAAATCTCCACTTCATAGGAAAGTGAGCCCCGCTAGGCTGAGACTTGCATCTGAGTGCAAATACATCTGCCCTGTTCCTCAGACCCTGCCTTGACTGCACCCCGAACTTGAGCACTTGCAACACACGTTGAACCAAGGAACCGAGGAAGTCGGAGGTACAGACAGGTGTGCAGGCCTGCCGCTTCTTGAGCTGATCTGAGAAAAACCGCAGGGGGGCATCTCGGAGATCCCTCTTGCGGCAGGGGTCTCTCAGATGCCTGTTAGGCTGGTGGATAATGTCCCGCTTGCGGGGAGGATCAGAAAAGCTACACTTCCCATGATGGTTTAGAGGCCTACAGGGTGCCTGGGAAGAGCAGAGAGAACAAGCTGGGCAGAGATCTCTCCAGGAAGTGGGCATCTGGACATTCCTATGGCGGCAGGTGTATCTCAGCCCCCTATTAGGGTTAGGGCTAAGGATTGGCAACATTATGCCACCCATGAAGTTGCAATAGGGATTTCCGTAAAGTCCGCTTCCTGGAGATTTTTCTGCACAGCTTATTCTTTCTGACCTTTCCCGGAACCGTACACCTTCGCGGGAAGCTTAGCTTCTCTAACCCTCACTCTCAGCTATCCATTTTCCTGTATTCATCTATAGTTCAACGGCTAAGGTATTGCAGCCCATTCGTATTGGCAGTGTTCGTGGCCAGGCTAGCCTAAAGGCCAGTAAATGCCATTCTGCTAAAGCTCCCAGTGCTTGTAAGCCGCTCAGCAAGGGCAAAAAGGACACGCCGTGCAGAGAAATCTGCAAAAGTTTAGACTTTGAGATGGGCCAGTTTTTTTTAAAATAGTGTATTTTTTAAAATTGTATTCTTTATTGTTGTTAGCCGCCCCGAGGCTTTTTGCAAGGGGGCGGCATACAAATATGTAAAATAAATAAATGTGGGTGTTTTGGAAACCCCTCTATTGCAACAGCTTTATTACAGCCCCTATATTAGGGTTACTGTCAAGGCCCAGTTTAGGATTAAGGCTAGGTAAATTTGACCCTGTTCTTTCAGGTCATCCTAGGATGTGACATTTTCCTATAGGTAGAAATACAACTGGATCGTTTAGAATGAAATCACCAGCTGCAGTTTTATGCCTTAGCAACTTTGCATGTACACAAGAGTGTTTTAAAACAACACATTTATTGTAGTGAAAATATATTTGCACACAACCGAAGTGCATTTTTAATACTCTCAGTATTGCTTGGGAAACTTAGAATTATATAATTGTTTTATACGTGTTTTTTCTGAACAATGTCATAAATATAAAACTAAGTCAATGAGACATTTAACAGAGTTTTTTTTTATACTGGCATAATTTTGACAAAATACTATAAACAGCTTTTGAAAACCACCCCTTCAGGCAAGGTCATAAGCTATTGTGCAAAAGGACAGCTAGGACTCCAGTGGCTGTGATGTACCTGGGCAAGAATGAGACAATCTGAGTGCAGATGATGGGAGATATGCCAGAAAAAGCAGACGGATCCTTTTACAGTGGCTGCCATTACAGCCATTTTTGTTTCTGCCAAATCGTAATGCAGAAGGGCGGAATATGTCTGTTCGCTACACATCACAGCGTGAAGCTGAAGA
Organism: Varanus salvator macromaculatus; assembly: GCA_023646645.1. Classification (NCBI taxonomy): domain Eukaryota; kingdom Metazoa; phylum Chordata; class Lepidosauria; order Squamata; family Varanidae; genus Varanus; species Varanus salvator. Next base: position 1,491,791 of record JAIXND010000621.1, read on the forward strand.
GCAAATTTACTGAAAGCCGGAAGGGGAGACTTCATCATACTCAGTGCAGACCCACTGAAATCAACAGGACGTAAATTTATCGGGACTTTGGTATGGTCAAAGTAGGGCCACGGCATGGAAGCCCAGCTACAAGCTCCAGTTGCTCCTGACATCACTCGTGTTCAGCTGGGGTGCTGGCAACCTACATGGGAATCATCTGAAACAAAGAGCCGACATAGTTTAAAAAGAGGAACCCAAGGTTCCCACCTGAAGCACGGCTTGTGGAAAATGCCAGTGTTCACAAGGACAGCTGTACCCACTGATGGCGACGTTAAATGCACACATTCCGGGAGGAGGGAGGACAGCACAAAGCCCTTCCACACCTACCGAAATACTCATCTCAGTCCTTCAGTTAAGGTTTGAGATTTAGTCTGAAAGCAAACGGTCGTGTTTCCAATCAAACGGCTGCCTTCTGCTAATATTCTAAAAATGTCACAATAGCAAATTTTCAAATATTTAAAGATAGATTTAGATTTCTAGATTTACCACCTAAACCATTTTATTATGTTAAATACAGAAAGGGTATGCAAAGAGGCATGCGGTGATTGGGGGGGCGGGGTTTAAATCACTTACAGGCACTACCCTATGCATCTTTAGACAGAAAAATTCATACGGATCATAGCATTACTCAGACCGTTTGACTGGCTGAGGGATTCTGGGACGTTTTCCTGTCTAAATGTGCATTGGGATACACTCTCAATGGTTGAAAATAACTATGATACTCTAGATGCTCTCCCTTAATAGTGAAATTAATATACATCATGAAAGCAGCTGGGAAAATTAACACATCCTTCCATACAAATTACCAAGTTCCCCGGCAAATTTCTTTTATATCTAAGCAGGCTAAACGTTTCCTTAACACAATATTCAAAAACAACTTTTTTTTATTCCAGTAGCAAAACACTGCCGCCAATCGGGCAAGATGCCATGAGCTTTCTACTCTGTGGCGCCCTTCGTAGGATTACCACCTCAAAGGCTCTCAGTTAGCACACTACAAAAATACAAACGTCATTTTAAAATACAACCAAAGCAGCACAGTTTTTTTCCTTATAAAATAAACTACAATGGATTTTTTGTTTAAAGGTGTGGCACTTTTTTGTCGCCTAAACCCTGAGGGAAAAAGTTAATACCACTGAAACCAAGCCACTTTTCTCAAAATACATACTGCAGGTGATTTGTATAAAATGATTCTTTTTAAAAAGAGTAACTTGTGAAGTTACCGTCTACAAGGTCTTCGATAAAAAAAAGAACACTTTCTTAAAAAGGGAAAGAACCGCCTAATTTTCCCCAGGAAAGTCATATAAAATCCACCGGGCACATGCGCTAGTGGCGGGAGGGACGCCACTTGCCCTCCCGGGAGCTCTCCCGCCGGCTGTCATAGTCGTGGCTCCAGCCGCCATAGCTCCGGTCATCGTGGCAATACTCATCCCGGCTCCCCCGGAAGTGATGCTCCGAGCCATAGTCCGCAAGCCGCTGCTGCTCCCGGCTGTAATGCCTGCCGTCAGCCTGATACGGGTGGGAATTCACCCGGCTCTTGCGTGGGCCCAGTGTGGGCTCTGGCCGCCACTGGGCTGGTGGGGCCCCCGGCTGGGTAAAGGGGTAACTCTTCTGGTGCCCTGGCAAAGCAAAACCGGCCAGCTCCGCAGGCAGGGAGCCGTGTCTCCCGCTGTACTGCGACTGCTGCCACATGGCATTGTTCATCTGGGAAGAGAAAGCAAGCTGGTTACGCAGGGACACTGGCCAGGCTGAGCTGGCCCGCGTGTCAGCACCTGCTTCGGCACGTCTGACGAGTTCAGAGCCAGGCTTCGCCACGCACGAGTCCCTCTGCCGCCGTGGCTTTCTTTCAGGGGTAAGGGCCCCTTACCAAGGCTGAACCCCACAGGGGAAGCCCTGGCTCCTCATTCCCTGCCCTCCTCCTTGAAACAAATAGCTGCCTCACTGCGCAAGACAGGCATTTCCAGTTCATTCAAAAGCTATTCAGACGTATATTGTGAGAACAGGCCTCATGGTGCTTTCTGAGAATGCTGAAAACCAGTGAGAACAAGATCACCACTTTCTGCTGGCAGAGGTGATCCGCCACGGTGGCCTGAAGCCAATCCCGTGCAACGCAGGCATTCCCGACGTGGCCCCCACAGGGTATTCACAGCGGGGCTCCGGGAAGCTGACAGGTGTGGCCTCCGTGAAAACGGGACACATGGATTGGTACAACAGAGTCTTCCCAAACATGACAAAGTGAGCTGGCTTTTCTAGAGAGAGAGGGAGGAGTTCCCCTCCAGCTAGTTCAGGATTGGAGACCCTTTGTCCTGCTTCAGAGGGCTGTGTGGAGGGCTGCTTCCCCTGCACTGCCTCCTTTACCTCTCCCACCTTTCGCCTTTCCAGCCTCCGCCTGCCTGTTCACAGGCAGGCCTCCTGCAGGCGGCTTCATGCTGCCACGTCAACTGGGGGCTTGTTTGCTCAGGACATCTGTTGTCCGCCTGCCAACTTGAGAAAGCTTGCTTGCATTTGCCACACCCTGTGCACACAAGCCATTTCACACTGAGGGCCTAACCACCTTGATACAGAATTCTCCTGGGTCGGATGTGGCCAATTTATCACTTATTCCACCTTCCATTCTCTCCTTGGAAGAGAAGTCAAGAGAGACTAAATGGAAGGAAGATAAATGTGTGCAAAGTAGCATCGAATCTTAGACCGCAGTTTATTGTCTTCTACATTCTGTTGCAAAACACTTAGGAAGTGTCACCTTTTGGATGGTATAGAAATAAAACAAATAATACAATGAACAAGCTTTAACTGGCTGGGACCATGAAAGAGTTGGCATGATTTGACGGCCACCGATGCTGACGGCTTTAAGACAAATGCATGCAGGAGAAAGCTACCGACGGCTCGACGCTCCCTCCAGCATCGGGGCAGAATGCTTCTGCACCCCAGTTGCCACGGAACTTGACTGAGAGGGCGCCGCCGCATCCGTGTCCTGCTTGGAGGCCTCCCATGGGCAGCTGGTTGGCCCCGGTTTGAACTAGACAAACCCTTGGTCTGATCCATCATGGCGCTTCTCAAGTCCCCGTATCCATAGCAAGAGGTTGGGCCCTAGACATATCCTGCCCACTGAAGACCCACCAGTTCTTCACTGACACCGATGCAAAAAACCCTTACCACAGCTTGTCTTTGGAGGTTATCTGGAGACGAGAAGGACCTCTGCACAGCTGGGAACCCTGCTGACATGTTATCCGTGTTCCGTTCATACCTGCTAAGTCAAGGCCAGAAGTCAATCACACTACAGGTGATGCAGATCGAGGAATTTCACAGCAAGCACTAGTTATATTAAGAAAGAATTTGCTCCTTTTGCCCTGTGCACTGGGGAAAGGTTGTATTCAATATTTCGAAGCAATGCACCTAGCCCTCTGCTCTCCACAGGTGTTTGATAACAACCGGAGAATCATCAGGAACACCATAAACACGAGCATTATGATGTACCTGAAACGTCCTCCAAGGAGGTGAAGGGGCTACGCGTAGCACTTTTCCTTACCCTCCCCAACCCTCTTTGTGCAGCATGGAGGGAGGGAGGGAGGGAAGTGCAGCTGTGAGACCACGAGTAGGCCCAGGTCCTCTAACACCTGAGTGGGGGGATCTGAATCCAGGCCCTCCCAGCTGTGGCCCAGCAGGCCACCCCACCTTTTCTGCAATGTGATGTTCCGCACCACCGCTCCAAGCATTCTTGACCACTGGCTAGGCTAACTGGGGGGTACTGTAAGTCCAGTCCCACCTGGAGGGCAGATTAGGGAACACCATCTGAGCAGACTCAGCTCAGTAGCATTTGCTCCTCAAGGAGCTGCAGCCCTAAATGCACTTCTGTGGTTCAACAGAAAATGTATCAACTCACCTGTTGCCGGCAGGTATTGACAGCTGTTGCGCACTGGAGGAGCTTCCATTGGGGGGTCCATGTTGAACATGGGGCAAACTGCTGTCGTGAGATGCGTGGCTGCTCCCTAAAAATAAATGGCATTTCTAAGAGCAACTAGGTTGAGTCACTTACACCCCAGGAAGAGAAGACGCAAGGTGCTAACGGGTGGAAACCGTGGCACATTACTTAATTGGTTCTACAGTGTCACAGCAGAGAACCAGCAAGGTACAGAAACAGATTTCAAAAACAAGTGTCGCAACCTACTGGAATACCCAGTGGTGAAGATGCAATCGCAATGCAACACTGACGAACTAAGCCCGAGCTAATTGCAATGCCGTGGCAAATGAAACTGAACTTTTCTCGAGCAAAATACCTTCAACACTAAACAATAAACAAGGGCAGGTTCCTTTCCTCTGTTTAAGGAGCAAGCTGCACACACACAGATCCAAGCCAAGCCTCAGCTCCAAAGTCACCTTCAGTGCTCAGGCTCAGTTAAGAAACAAACAAAAATACTAAAGGCCTGTGTGACCTGGTTCACACACTACCAATCATGGGCTAAACAACCCACGGAAAAGCTGGCCCATGCCGGATCAGGTGACCTCTTGCATTACATGCAGGAGTGGCTTTCTGCTCACTCAGTTTTTCATTTCTGCTTCTGCAAACAACCCATTTCTGGAGTTTGTTGTGATGTGCAAGACTGAAACTCTGGTTTGTTGAGTGGGGAAGAACACACAGAGATTTAATACAACTACACACAATGGATTAGACCCCTGGGTTTACAAGAGCAGAAAAACAAGTTGGCAGGAGATAAGTGCACTTGCTCACTTCCAGCAGCCTCTGGATTAAAAGGCTGCGGCTGGTTATTACATGCAATCATGCGATTCTAGGCGTGTTCAGAGTGCATTACTCTGAGCAAACACTCAGCATGCACAGAGTTCTGGTTCCAACACAGTGACGTGATACGCTGCTTCTCAAAATGATGGCTTTGTCTCAAATAACTGAACTCTTCTAAAGTTCACTTCTGCATCTTCAGCTACATAATTTGCATTCATACAATACTAAATTATAAATTAATACATTTTAGAAGCTCCCCACAGCTTTTCTTCCAGCGATTGATGGACAAACCTCCTCCGCATTTAAGCATTTGTAAGATGTGAAGCAATATAATGATGCCCTGAGAAACATGTTCTGTGACAGTTTAATCCAGTCTGGATTATCAACAAAAAGGTGTGCTAACAACTGACACACCAGAATCTTAAGCATAAAGGAAGATGACTGTAGCCTTCCATTTGCCTAAAACATCTAAGCTGGTTTAAATAGGTCATAGATACCTGATCGAAACTGAATTTTGAGAGGTCTCCCAAAAAGTTTGATCCCATTAAGTAGACTCATGCCATAGGGGACAGATTCTTCATGTTTGAAATTCACAAATGCAAACTGCTTTGGTTTCCCATCCCTGTCCTTCGGGATCTTTACTTTAATGACTGGGCCTGCCTGCAAACCAAGGAACAAAACAAAATGTTAAATAAAAACTAAAATAAAATGGAGTAACTTTCCCCTGAACCTTAGTTAGCTTCATACACCTGTATTTCAATGTAAACTTTTACACAGAGGAGTGCTTGCTTGCATTCAAGTACATAACCAATTAATCATAAGAGGCAGCAGCAACCTATTCAATAGGTGACATGTTAGTTTTATTTCCAAATAAAAGAGAGAAAACCCGGAAAGCCAAAGGTTGTCTTATCCTTGGCAGTGGGATGGAGGTGGTTCAATTAAGTAATGGACACACCATAAAGGTGAGGGAAAGGCCTTTATACATTAACCCTAACCCAAAACTCATTAAATAAGAAATAAAACTCACAACAGCATAAAAGTACATGTGCCTCTCGAGCCTTCAGTGGGGAAGGAAAAGTCTTCAGTATTCTCCAGGGGAGAAACTAGTTGTGAATTTAGCGGACACGCTAAATTGTAAACATCTATTGTAAACTCCCTCCGCTCAAAAACATGCACACAGAAAAGCGGGCCAAACCCCGTTCTGCACCACAGTTTGGACAGCCATGCTTCAAGTATGACATGAGTACTGAAATACTCAGGCCATCAAGCCAGGCTCACAGCTCAAAGACGGGAAGCAGCATCCATCTTTCTGCTGTTCACATTTTGGAGGAAGAAACACACACACTTGGCCATCCAAAGGAATCCAAAAGACTGACTTGATTCACACCTAATGGCAGTGAATCCTACATTAATCAACCCATGGTTTGCCTGCTCACATGCCACCACTGTTTGAATACACAACCTCCAATCAGCCAGATCATAAGTTGTTCTGTGATATGGGAACATGGACGCTACAAGTTAAACCCAAAATTAAGCTATTATAGTGATTATCGGAACAAATACAGCAGCATGACCCACAAGTAGGTCTGAATGCCACTGCCTCCCACGCTACAATTGAGAAGGATCCTGCCTCTAACTGCAGAGGCTCTACTCCAACATGACTAGTAAGAACTACTGATGGGGTTCAGGCGGATTCCTATTCTCAGAATGGGGAGAGGCGGAGGAACCTGAGAACTGCAAGCCTCTTCGTCCGAAAAAATTCTCGAACAGAGTATGAAACAGCCGGACTGCAAACACCTTGAAAGCGATGGCAGCGAGTCCCAAATGGACTACAGGACAGCACAAAAGTGGAGTAGCAGCAGCAGCAGCGATCTCTCGTCGTCAACATGGGCTTCTCAAGAGCAAGTCCTGCCAGCCAGATCCCATCTCACAGTTTGCTCCCGTAAGCAAGGCTCGGAACTGCTGTGCCGCCCGAGCCCGGCTTGCCACCAGGAGCGGCCCAGGGGAAAGGCACGGCGCGGGGCGACTCGGCGGCTTCTTGCCTCAGCCGGACGCGAGCCACGCGGCGCCCCAGCCGCCCGCCGCCCCCCGCCCGAGCCCGGCCCGGGGGCGCCCCAGAGCCTCCCGCAGCCGGCGCCCCCCGGCCCGCCACCGCCCGGCGGCGCTCCTTCAGGCCCAGCGCAGGGAGGCCGAGGGGCGCGCCGGGCCGCCG
>JAIXND010000621.1:1523776-1625267 GCA_023646645.1 Varanus salvator macromaculatus
CAAGACTCATTGCTCCTTTGTGAACTTTGGGGCATTTGCTATTAAGAACCCATAGTTAAAGCTTAATATGGAGGTCACGGATCATAATGATAGCCCATAATTCAACAAAGACCCCAATTTAATGAAAATTCATACTCGGCACATACTCAACCTGTATTGTGGGTTCTCAGGTGTGATCCAGGACATGGAATTTCCTTTATGCCTTAATAAGCCTTCTCATCAAAGTGATGGACTTTTCCCCCTGATATTATTTATGGCAAACTCTTGATGTGCTTAGGACAACAGAAATGCAAGAGTGCTTACCAATGTCTCCAGTATTTTCATTCTTTTCTTGTCGCTTCCAGATGAAATGTCTGAAGATGTTAATCTGGAACATGGACTGGGAAAGACATTAAGAAACTGGGCAGGTTCAACCATGGGGACCAAGGGTTCATATATTTTCATGTTTACACAAAACAGCCAGTGAGTCCCACCACGGCTGAGCCAAGGCAGCTGAGATAATCCTTCCCCACCTTTTCTTTCATCCGCCCAGCACTCTTGTCAGGCCAGTGAGGCCAGAGTGTGACTGGCACAAAGTTACCCGTGAGCTCCATGGTTAAGGGAAGACAACAACCCAGACCTCTCGAGTTCCAGCCCAACACTAGAACAAGTATCCTGCACTGGTTTCCCAGCGGCCGAACCTTCTGGACTATCAACGATCACTAATAGCTTATGTTAAGGAAGATGGAGGAGAGAAAGGACAGCTTCTTTGTCGCGTTGAGGACCAACATTCCCTTCATGGGACAGGTGCTCAAGCAGGAGGTGGCTGGACAGCTCCAGGAACTCTCGGAGGAACTGGACCTTCTGGATCCACTTCAGTCCAGTTTCAGGCCCGGTTTTGGGACAGGAACTGCCACGGCCACCTTGTGGGGTGGCTTTTGCCCGAAGAAAGTCAGGTCAAAACCCTCTTTTCTCCTGCCCTATTAATCTTTTTGATGGTTTGATTCTATATTGGTTTTTATTCAGATTGTGACTGAATGCCTGCAGTGGATTAGTATTCTGTTGTTGTGTACTATTATTTCATTTTCTTGATTTCATTTTTCTTCCCGTCCTGCAGAAGTTGGTGACTTGTTGAAGAGCAACTTCTGCATGCTGTTCATAGCTGAAGCCCTTTTAAAATCAAATGCCAGCAAAAGCTGCTACTTCTCTCGATCTCTGTGATGAAGATTGGTTGACAGTTGGAACAAACTGGGTTTTTTTTAGAGAAGCCTGGTCCATTCTGATACTATCAAGACAAAAGATAAGGTAAACAAGGAATTGTTCCAAAATCCCCTTGGAAAACAATCCTTTACTTACCTGAACATGCATGAAGAACTGTTTTTATCTAACTCCCAGTAGGGCTATAAAGCAATAAAGCCACCAGATCATCTGCTAATGACTGATTAGGGGTTGATGGTTATCCTCTTGAGTGTTTGCATGGATTGCCTGATTGTTGAGGGGAGAATGACGGGCCATTTCTTCCTTTCCCTCTAGGCTGAAATGGTTCAAGAAGAAGGCAAGGAAGCCATTGCTTTTAGGGACAGGTTTCAAGAGCTGCTTGGGAACTGCCCTGCGGAGTTTATTTTGAAGGTGGATTGTGATTTCTGGATGATCTTGTTTCTGCCAAAGGGGGAGTAGAGAACTTTGGCTTTTTCTCCTATTTGCTTTCCTTCTCTTGGAAGAGAAACATAAAGTGACACACCTAGATTTTCCTTAAACTGGTAAATTGTGCTATTGGTGCCATCTGCTGGGCTTGGAAAAAACTGCTTTTGCGAAGGATTTATTTGACTGGGAGAACAGAAGATTATATACTTGGCTAATTGAAGGATCCACTGACATTTGCAAGAGTTACTGGAAAAATACTAGGAGATCCTAACTCATATTAATTTTTGACTAATAAAGATATGATGAAGGGGGGGGGGTGAAACTAGAGAAGGTAGTAAATCCCATTTTTCAGATTGGATGGAGAGACCCTAAAAGTGAACTACAAACTTTTTAATTGAGTAATGGTGGAAAGAGGAAGAAAATGCATAGAAAAACAGATTCACACAGACCAAACTGGAATTGTCCCAAAGAGATTAATGAAAGATAATGTCCACTTTGTGTTTAATGTTATGAAATCTATGAAGGAGTAGAAGGAGAGGAAGCAGCATTTATTTTCCTGGATGTGGAAAAATCCTTTGATAACCCGTCTTGGTCCTCTTAATGAAAACGCTCGAGTATTTAGACTGCTGGATTCAGACAAGGCATACCAAGCAACATGCTGAAATCCTTACAAGCGGGATGTGGGCCCTCTGGCCATTTCTGCAGCGCTCTCCTCGCAGCCACCCGACGGAAGCCACAGCTACGCAGCGAGTGGAGCGGCATCGCTGGCTTCACGATGGGGAGCCCCTTTCGCTCGCCGCAGCCTCCCCTCTTGCAGCCCCAGAGCCTGCTTTGCACAATGGTTTAGTCAACAGCCAGCAGCGGCAAAGTAAGCGGATCAGTTCATTAGAGGCACTTAATGTGCAGCACTTTGCAGCTTCACGAAGCGGTTTCCTTAGGAAACCGGGCAAGGATTTCTGCAGAATTTTGGCTAAACTTCATACCTTGGTTTTCACTTGGATATAGCAGCTGCTGATGAGGATCACTCCAATGAAAAAGGCCAGAAATATGAACAACCTTCCAGGAGGAGCCAAAGACATTCCAGCCACCTCTCTGAAAAACACAGAGGTGTCGCCACCTTGGATGTCAGTCCATGACTTCCCCTCCCCACCGGCTCTCTATTAGCCAGTCTCCTTGGAAGGCATGCTCTTGGAGGCGTAGGCCTCAAGCTCCCTCTCCTCCGCAGTGAGCTGCTGCCCTGCACTCTGGTGGCCGGACCCCCAGGCTCCCCCTCCTGTGGCCGCAACCCCCTCAGCACACTGGGGAAGGCTTCTCCGAAGGGCTGTGCTGAGGGCCCCCTCAGGTTGCACGTTAGTGGAACGGCATGTTTCCTCAGATCGCCTGCATTAGATGCACAGCCCCACAGGAAGAAAAGTCCTTTCCAGTATAAACTGGGCTTGCCTTCTGGGGATCTCAGTGCGCACTGGGTGAGACTCCGAGGCTGTGCTCTAAGTCGCTGGGGGCACCTTCTTCCCGGCAGCACCCGGCAATGGCTGCTCGTTTCGGATGCCTACCGAGTCCTGCTCTCGATGGCCGGACTCCTCTGGACAGGGAAATTCACCTGGGCACCGGATGCGGGTGGAAGACGCACTGCTGAGACACTGCAGGAAGGACACAGCCCCTGCAGTGCGACACATTTCCGGGGTGGAAAATCCTCAGGGTTTGTAACATCCGGTACTGGGAGTACTTTGCAAATGATCCCTTTTCCCTCAGGATCACGTCAAGTTTGGTCCAGATGCTGCCGCTGCCCCTTTTTTCTATACTGCAATGCCAGGCATTCCCCGCCACCCAAGTAAAGCTCTCCCAGGCCCCAAGCAGAGGAGGGCCCCAGAGAGAGCCAGTGGAGAGAAAGGCCTGGGGCAGACTGTCCATATCTCACATGCCCCGTTGGGTCTGGAGTGCCAGGCTTGGCTTTTAGGACAACTTACCCCAAAACTCAAAGGCGGATTTTTTCCCAGGCGCAGGAGGCCGTCCAAAAGTAGCAGTCCCAGGGAGACTGGTGAGTGTACTTTAGTGCGACATTTGGGGACCAAAGTTCACTTTGTCAGCTGCGCTACGATGGGATCGCCAGGTGCAGCCTAAGTCAGAAGCAATGCAAAGCTGGCAGGGAGTGGGGGCCGGGGGAGCGAGCAGTGGGGCCCGAGGGAAAGTAGTGCCACGGACGTCTCTCCTAAGAGGCAAGACCAACAAGTGACTCATGCAGACCTTCATTCCTTTTCTGCAATACTGTTAAAAAACAATTCAAGCTTTGCTGTGTACAGTAATACAGTTGACTATATAAAAGGGACAGAGCTGGCACACAAACAAATAATTAATTTATAAAATTAACCCGGATGATTCAAAAACACTGGAGTGCAAACTTGTTCTCTGTGGGAAAGGACATAGTTTAATCTACAAGAGTACTCCGAAATCCCACAGGGGGCGATTTGTGGTCCTATTACAGGCCCATGTTTGTGTAGCAGATGCACTTGGAAGCAGTCGTGAATTTTCCCAAGCCTTGCTTGGTGGTTTCATGCCCCACCAGGAATTCTTTTGCCTCTGCAAAAGAGCTGTTACACTTTAGAGAATATTTGCGTAAAACCATATTTCTCCAAAGGGTCACACAAGATTTATTCATTTATTTTTCTATTTAGAAGCTGCCGAACAGTGCAAAAGACTGTTTAGGTGGCGTACAGTGGACAAAAATTAGAAATATACCGCAGAACATCAAGAGCCATTATTAAAATATAAATAACAAATTAATAATAATCTAACAGGGTCATTCTAAGCATGACGTGGACAGCGAGGCACTTCCTGCGGCCTGCCCTGTTTCCGTGGCAACATGGCCCAGATCCCTGCCTGGCCACTGTTAAGGCAGGCCTCAGCCCACACTGTGCACGGAAGGGCCGTAACCGCCACTGTGCGCCGACGACTGCCATTCCCCTGCCCAAGAAAGCTCCACCACGGAGTGGCCCGTGAAGTACGGGCGGCTCATGTGGGAGCCCAAAACGCCGAGGGGGACAGCAGCAGCCGGACACCCACTGGCAGAGGCCCGGCTCCGACATCGCCAGGCGGGTTCCCTCCAGACGTGCTGGTCATGCGGGGCCTGGGGAGGTGCATGGGGCGGGCTGAGAGAAGGGGTTCCCCACAGGAGGCAGCCCCCAGAGCAGAGACGTCGCCTCCGGGCACCTTCGGTCTGCCCGTGTGGAGAGGAGCAGCCCCACGGCGGGCCAGCGGCACCCTCAGCGCAGCTCTGGCGTGGGTGCGGGAAAGCCTGCCTGGCTGTGCGGAACCGACAGCGACTGCTGGCCAGGCGAGGAGGGAAGGTCTTCCTGGGACAGGCACAGGATGGGTGGGGGGGGCAAATTCGCATCCCTGATGCCCCACCCAGGTGCAAGCGCATGCCCGCTTGTGGCCCAGCCACCTGGCGGGAGACGGCGGTCAGGAGATGCAACGCCCAATGGGGCACATGGCCCCCATTTGAGATGCAAAGCTGCCCTTTCCCTGATTGAGATAGACTTGGCAAGGAGATACTTCCGTGCAAGCATTCCTGCTCCACCCCATTTGTCCACATACCACCCCAAAAATCTTCTCCTTTAAAATTATCGGCCATAGGAATTGAAAGTTCGTACATTGGATTTGCTTCCGTGCCTTAGCATATATAATTTAAAAACATGTTGATTTGATTTCCAATCACGTGATCGGGGGGGTGAACATTGCTTGTGGCGTAGGCGATCGTCATGTCCCAGGCGTCCACAAAGGCCACGTCCAACTCCCCAAAGACATCCTTGGCCGCGAGGTACTGGGCAAAGCCGTGGAAGTCACTGAACCGCTCCTGGTCCACGTCCAGCTCCCGCGTGTTCTCCCCCTTGATGACGACGCGGGTGTGCGGGCTTCTCAGGAGGAGGCGCTGGATGGCCCGCCGGACGTTGAGCGCCCTGTGGACGAACAGCTCGATGGGGAAGGGGCGGAAGTGCTGGCCCAGGGCGATCACGACGGCCGTGTCTTTGTCTCCCGCGATGTTGTCGATCTCCCGGGCAATGTAGTTGTGATCCGTAGTCAGGTACTCGCTAGAAGTGACTAGGGGGTGGTTGTGCTTTTTCCACTGGATCTGAATCCTCCTGTCCATGTCCACAGCAACCAAATTGGGGTGTCTCCCAAATCCATGGGTGTCCAGATATTTGAGGGCTGAGGCAGGAATAGAGCTCAATCAAAATGTGGCATCTGGCAAGGATCCTGCACGGAATTACCGCACGGGGTAAAGAAACAGATACCTATCGGGGCACCGCATCCATCCTGCAGATGTTCCCTTTGGCCTTTCTGAAAAGCCCTCTTGACCGCTGGCTGAGAGAGAGAGCTCAGCGGGCAAAGCATTGCATCCAAACGGGTCTCCTAGCTTCAAATGAAGCTCTCCACCTGCCGTGGTTTTATTTTGGGTACTGCCTTGCGCCCCTACAATTAGAGGCACCCTAGACAGAACTCCAGATTCAGATTTTAGGCGAGGCTGAGGGCACAGAAAGGATTTCGGATCACAGAAACAAAGCTGTGTGTACTTACACTTCATCGTCCTGGTGAGATACTCTATCCACTGCCGGGACGTGGAGTCTCCCAGCAGGTAAATCACCTTTCCTTGCAAGCAGGTGTAAAGATGATCCAAGGTGTTCAGAGTCTTCAGGGTGCAGGAAACTGGGTTCCACTGGTCTTGCAAGACGAAGCCACTGGGAAATGGGGATGAGACCTTAAACCTGCATGGCTCCCTTGCTGTCGCCTCGTTACCTAGTAAAAGGAAATGAGCAACAGGCAGTGATGACAAACGCTGATGATGGCACAATCCAGGAATCCCAAGACAGGAGAAAGACGGGAGGCTGAAGCATTCGCGGAAAGGTGCTGGGATGGAGCAGAGCCACAGAAGGCCCTTCGTGCGCTGGACTGGCTTCCTGCTCCCACTCCAGGAACTTTCCCAGTGGCTCCTGGGAAGGGAGAACAGCAAGAAAGAGCGGAGAGCGAGAGAGCAGCCCAGCGTGCAAGCCCAAAAGGAGAGGAAGCCTCCGTGGTCCTCCGAGGGGACCGCGGCCCAGTCCGCGTTCCCAGCAGGGGCCGCATGGAGGGAGGCAAGAGCAGAAAGGCCCGGCTCTGCTTGGGCGATTCCAGAATGGCCTTTTTGTGCCGGCACCCGTTGTGGAATGCAGCCCTTCCGAGCTCCCCCTCCACTGCCCCGTGTCTTTGCTTTCTGGTTACTATCCATTTGGGAAGGAAGACCTATGGCTTTTTCTCAGTGGGTATCTGTTAGTGCCCATGGCCGTCCATCTGGAAGCACCCAGGGCTGATGCCAGCAATGTGGGGGGACAAACAAAGGAAACCCAAGTCACTTTCGCAGGGTACCACACGGATGTCCTTGAAGGCCCGAGGGATCTCGACTCCAATGTTGGTCCTTCAAAACAAGGAGAGAAGGGTCAAGTGAGCACAGGAACGCTCAGCATCTCGGCCAGCAATGGCGCCACTCACTGCCTTGCCACACCAGATATGCCCATCCTCTGGCTAGACATGTAAGAGTTCCACTTCTAGTTCCACTTCTAGTTCCACTTCTAACTGCCTGTTCCCAGTGATCAGGGCTCCAGACCCTGGGAGTCCTGGCCTGGCCTGGCAATGGGAGTGCCATGCTCGTATTGGGGGCTGAGGGAAGGCCATGTTGAAATGGCCCATGGAGGATCCCAGAGTGTCTCAACCTGGGGCAAGGGGATGTCAGAGGGTCGGCCTGGCAGAAACCGGGGGAACTGGCTTCCGCCTCTCACTCACGCCTGCAGAGGCGCCTTCGTGTGAGCATTGTTCCCCTCTGGGGCATGGCTGGTGGCGACGCACGAGAGGCCTCTTCTGCGTGCCGCGCCCAGAGGAGGGTCTCCTGTCCCAGCAGGTCGAGTCTTCTCCTTTCTATCTGCATCCTCCCAGCAAGGGACGATTCGTCCTTCCAGGGGGTCTTCTAGGGACCTCACCCATGCTTAATTTACGTTGCTGACTTTTCAAGGTCCATATGTATGTGTTTGCTGCAAATATTAACTTGTTATCTTGGAAAGCTATTTTGCATAACTCTCTTTTTCAAGAAGGGAACCTGGAGAACCTTTTCTGAAATAAATAACAACACGATGTAAGACAGACACTGCATTTCACCAACCAAATGCGCTGCGGCCACTGGGGTGATGCTTCCCCTCGCATGCAGCTGTTGCCCTACACTCTCTCCTGAAACGCATCCTCTGAGTAGTGCCAGTCCAGCCCAAGCTAGAAGGCAACTGTCTGCTGCTCTTCGCCCTGCTCATCTACTTCTAACATCTTGCTGCTGAGTATTTTGCATATAATTCTCATGGATGCTCTTCTGGGCTTAAGCTTCACGCAAAGGCATAAGAGGCTGCTATAGTTATGGTTTGGCAAAAAGATGTAAAGCAATTCTGGGCTTGCTTGGCATCATTTGAGTGCGTGGCCCCATCTCAACGGCCTTCAGCTACCTGCAGCCATTTCAGCCCTGGGGTTTTGATCTCAGAAGGAACCCGTCCTTGGGTCTGAAGGCAGCAGGGGAAAGGAGCAAACCTTTCTTGGTGCTGGGAAGGGTGCGTGGCAGGGCATCTCCTCCTCACTAACTTGCTTTCCAAACACTGTCTGTGAACCCCTTTGCAAGAAGTCATCTACTGAGGAATTCTCTAGGGTCTTCTGTCTGGCCAGGAGCTGAAAGCATGCACGGATCAGCACCCTCCTTACATGAAATTTTCCAAGATGCAACGGGAGAGTAATTACCGCTTTATAAGGCTCCGTTGCAAGTCTGTGAGATATGACATGGGCGCGTTGTAGGATGTCAGGGAGAGGAAGGCTGCGCACGGCACCTTCTCTGGTTTCACGCAGTAGAAGGCCTCCTGGTCCCGCTCGTCTACGTACTCACAGAGCTCTGCCTCTGTGATTATGTTAAAAGTACATTTGGTGAAGACAGCTGATGCTCCATTCAAAAATTTGCCCGTGAAAATGACTTTGTCGTAGCCTTTCTTCCTCGCTGCCCACAGCGCAGAAACCGCCTCGCTGGGGTGGATCAGCCAGAGGGAGACCTTGACATCACCCTCCCAAAAGAGTGTGAAATTGGCCAGGTACGTCCCGTTCCCATAGTCCTTGATCAGCCCGGACGCTGCAGCTTTCAGGCCCGGGGAATAGATCCTCGCGCGTAAGAAGTCGCCTCCGTACGCCTTCCTCTTCCCCAAGTGGTCGAACAAGTCCAGCCGAACCAGCAAGTGCTCCCCAACACAGTAAGAGTCTTTCGGGCTCACAAGGGTGGCTTTGCTGCCCTTGGCACTCGTGGTGGTTTTTATATCGGTGAAGGTGACGTTGGGCATCCGCTGGTCCAGCTTTGCAACGATGTCTTTCACCTCTTTGTCCTTCTCTGGCACCTCCATCTTAGTCTGCTTCGTAGTTACTTCATTCGTTAGGCAGATTCTGCTCCCGGTATCTGCAGCTGAAATATTCTTGCTAAGATCGGAATACTTTGACATTCATCTGTGTCCTGTATAGATGCAACCCTTTGGCCTTGGAGAGCATCCCAAGGACTGAAGGACGTTTTGGATTTCCCTTCCCCAAGTCATCAATGCTACTCAGACTTTGGAAGGGAGATTCCAAGCTCTCATCCTTCTGACCACCACTTTCCCAACCTTTCTCATGGCACCAGTTTGCCAGTGTCAAGGCAGCTGCCTTGAAGCAGTCAGAAAGAGGTGGGGGAAGAAGAAGCCAAAGGCTGTTCTGCTTTCCCCAGCAGGACTCCCGTGGAAAGGGTTAGAGGTTTGCTGAGTGGGGCGAACATCTAAAGGAGGCCGTGGCAGTCAAAATTACCTGTGTGACTTCCTATATCGAATATCAGTAATCCAAGAATCCTGGCAGTCTTGTATGTTGGAGGCCTCCATTTAATAGGTGGCAATCCAATATGAATTGTGTCCCAACAAAACTTTTCATTGTAACTTATCATTGTAAGCCATTGTCAAACTTTGATAATTTATCAAAACTTATCATTGTAGGACATCTCAGAAAGGACAGGATAAAAATGTTTAAATAAACAAACAAACTTGAATGTCAGCGACGCCTTTTTAATCTACCCAGCCAGCCATAAAGAAAATGTGTTACAAACTGGACTTTCCTCATTACAATAATTCATGTTGTTGGCAGTGTGTTTTAGTTTCCTTGACAGATTTTTTAAATAATGTCTGATTTGGTTATGAAACTTTGTATATATTCTTACCAATGTCTCTTGTAACTTGATCTGTTTCGATTTGCCCCATAAGACTTCTGAAGATGGTAATCTTGAGAAAGAAAAACAAAGAAATAATGACAAGGAGAGATCATTATCCAGGGTGGGAGCATGCTCCGTGTCCTCCACGTCCCGGGTTTCGTTGCTGGCACCTGCAATTTCAACAAGGAGCAAGGTGCTGGCACGAACTCTGCCAGGCAAATGATGAAGCGCTGGGATAAGCAAATTATCGCCTGGACCTGGCTTAAAGCAACGTCTTCAGCACACGGGAGGCAAAGAATTCTCCCTGCTCCAGCTAGTGGGAAGGCAGCACATGTGAGAGGGGGTGTGTTTCCTGAAGATGCTGGAATGAGAATGGGAGGAACGCAGTGGACAGGTGCGTGGATGCGATGGCATGCGGGGCTCCGGGGTGGACAAGCGGCATCTGAACTTGACTGCAAGAAGGACGGTGACAGAGCTGGGCCGCGACCCAAGAGGAGTGCAGAAAGCGAGCTTCTGCTTCTTCCACTCCCACTATGCATTTTCAAGACAGCCAAACATTCATTTTCAGTTTAATATTCAGCTGTCTTGGGCTCCCATTTCACTGGAAAGACACATACATAGTGAATGATAGTTAATTTTATACACATACATGCATGTATATATTTACACACACCACTTTTCAGCGTCTGACCTAATCGGTTGCAGAAAACAGGCTGGGAACTTGTACCTTGATCTCCATTCGGTGGAAAGCATAGCTGAGGATGACCACTGTGAACAAGAGGAGGAGCAGGACTTTTGGCTTCATCCCCAGAGCCATGGAAGATGCTCTTGTCACCCCTGCAAAGAGCACAGAGAATCCCCGTCACTGTGGTCGATTCCGGGCCCATCGCACACGCATGTGGGATGGGATGGGGTCACCCAGTCTCCAAACCCCAGGAGGCCCCCGCATTTAGTTCCCTTGGCAGTTTGGAGCAAAGCGCTCTGACTCGCATCTTCCACGCTGACGTGCCGACTGGAGTGCAGCCATCCTTGGATGGAGCATTTTTTCAAAGGCTTATTTATTTATTATTTCCCTATTTGATTTTTCACTCGCCCTATTAGCCACGCGGCTCCCTGAGTGGGTTACAAACAAAATGATGCCATCACTATAAGCGCATAGGAGGCCATATAAGAAAACACTAAAGACACAGTATTGCAATCTAATCACGGAACAGTTAAAAGCACACTGAGATCATACTGAGCAGGAACCACAATTACGCAAAAGGCCAAACCATGCTCTAGAATAAGATGTACCACTTACAAACCATTAAAATCAATCTAACAGATAAAATACTGGGAAAATGAAAGGGTATTTGCCTGCTGCCAAAAAAAAAAAAAAAAAAGGCAAAGAGGACGCCAGGGAAACTTCTCTGGGAACTCATTCCAGGTCAGGGTGCCACTCCCAAAAAGACCCTTCTTCTTGTGCCCACCCTCCGTATTTCCTGAGGAGGGGCTCCCTCAGAAGAGCCTCTGAGGACAACCTCATGTCTGTTGGACTGCCCCATCGACATGCTTAATGAGACAAGACTTCTCCTTGCAGAAGCCATGCCGATATTTTGTTTCATGTTCGCTTTGCTTTGCTTTGCATTTTGTTTTGCTTTGTTTTCAGCAGGGATTCTCTCTCCATCCACTTACTGATTCGATCTTTAATAATGCTTTTGAGAAGTTTGCCTGGAACAGTTGTCAAGCTAACTGGCCTGTAATTTTCCAGATCCTTCTGGATCCCCTTTTAAAACTTGGTGTTACATTGGCCGCCTCCAATCCTTTGGTACCGGGCTGATTTTAAGGACATGTTAATTATTTTGGTAATTCGGTAAGAAGATCAGCAATTTCATGTTTGAGTTCTTTGATAACGCTAGATCGATACCATCTGGATGGAG
The DNA here is from genome assembly GCA_023646645.1 of Varanus salvator macromaculatus. Lineage (NCBI taxonomy): Eukaryota > Metazoa > Chordata > Lepidosauria > Squamata > Varanidae > Varanus > Varanus salvator. The sequence goes on from JAIXND010000621.1 coordinate 1,535,588, forward strand.
TTACTTGCTCACTTTAGTTTCTCAGGAAGGTGGAGAATTCCATCTTTTGTCACTAGTGTCTGCCTGAATTCCTCAGACTCCCTTCCAGAATACAGAAGAAAAATATTTGTTCTGCCTCTTCCGCTGCAAAGACTGACCAAAAAACAAAAACCAAAAAACTAAAAGTCATTCCATTTCTCTGGAATCTCCTTGCCCCTGCTTTAGTGCTCCTTTAATTCCATTATGATCCAATGGCCCAATTGCTTCCTTAGCCACCGCCTTTCTTTCGATACAGTCAAAGAACGCTTCATCGTTAGCCTTGATAGCGCTAGCCACCCGCTGCTCGGCCCGTTCCTTCGTCCTCCGAGTGTCTCCTTGTATCTCCCCCGCACGACCTGTCTGTTCTTTTCCTTTGGGCAAGACTTCCATTTTTTGAAGGAAGCGTTCTTCTCCCGAATAGCCTCCTTGAACTAGCGATTTCCGGGACTTTTCTCATTTGTGCTATGCATATCATAGTGTTTTTGAAAAATCTCCAAGTGCTTTGAAGCCATTTGATCTTCGGCTTCCCCTCTTCGGCTTCTTCTTTACTAGTTCCCTCAGTTTTTAGAGATTTCCTCTTTTGAAGTCAAACACAACTGTGTTCGACCTCTTTGGCAGCCATCCACCGAACTGTCTACTGAATCTGATGCCAGCGTGGTCTCCGTTACATCATGGCTCAATAACATTTACATCCTGGATCATGTCCTGGGCAAGTCCGCCTAGGACTGAATCCAGAGTTATCTTTCCTCTTCTTGGCTCCATGACCAACTGCTTTACACAGTCATTTATGACATCAGGAAATCTAACCTCTCTGTCAGAACTGGCACATGCATTATCCAGGCGATGTGCATGCAGCTGAAGTCCCCCATTGGTACAGCAGAGTAGGACCTCTGTACCCCCCAAGGGATGGGCTCCAAGTCCCCCAGTGCATGCTTGAATGTGTGGATAGTAGCAAGCAAGCTCTATATACTGTGCAGTCCATGCTCCACATTTGTGGGTGTTACGGACACAGGAGCCCTGCAGAAGTGGGAAAACCACAACCATATCTAGGGACTCTGTTTGGGGATGCCTCACTCTTGGTCTCGGGACCAGCCAACTGCACTTGTGTGTTTTGTTGCTCAGTGGCACAAGGACTGTGGGGTTTCCTCTTCCACGGAGGCTCCGTGACTCTAATCCCTGCAAGTGTGCAGGGTCACGGCCAGCCACGGCTAAGGGAAACCATGTTAACTGATGGTCCCACCTGTGCCGCTTTGTGGGGGCCTCCCGGTGCCAGGTCACCCTGAGCATCCTGGACTGGGGGACAATAGCAGGCTCCTCAGACTTGGTTAGTTTTGGAGCCAGGGATTCTCACTGATGTGGCTTCTGTAAAGGAGTCTTTAGATTATCAAGTCTACCAGACTCTCTGCCCTCCTTAACAAGGCAGGCAACACCTCCTCAGCTCCCCTCCGTCCTCCCTATGCAGTTTATATCTGGAGAGACATATTAGCGAGCTGTGCATAAGAACATTTGTGAAAGCGTGCCTTTGCTGTCATCTTTTGATTTTTGGAAGACTCACTGCTGCCCAAATTCTGCTGCTCTAAATTCCTGAATTTATCATCATCATCATCATCATCATCATCATCATCATCATCTTTTTTTAATGAAGCTGCAAGTGTTTTCTAGAAAGGAAGCCTACTAAATGGTTAACACTCGATACTGGGTGTGTTAACACCCAATAATGGATATGTTAACCATTGTTGTGGCATCATTCTTCAGCTACAAGCACTGAGAGGTGGGAACAGGCGAGGTCCCCACGTGAACGGGAAGAAGCTTGGCCACATGCTCCACATCACGCCTCAAGCTCTCCAAGGGCCAGAGACTAGTCGGCTCTCCTTAGATGAAAACCGGAATCCGGGGATCGTTGCTCTTCTTTGGGTGGGGTCAGCTGTCGGCATACGTGCGAGCACTGTAAACAAACGTGATTCAGTAGACGAGAAGCCCCCAGGGCAGCCTTCCACAGGTGGGGCAGGAAGCAAAGTCCTCCAGATGCTCTTGCTGCCCCTCACCAAGCTTTCAGAGGGACATTTTGACTGCAAGCCGCTCTTAGCTGCTCGAGACTTGAAGGAGAGGGGCAGGTGGAATGGAGGAGCCTTGCTCCAGGCCAGCCTCTGAGAATAAGCCGGATGGGCAATTTCTGGGAGGGGGTTCGGACAGGAGAGGCTCTCAGAGGCAGATGAGGCGGGTGCGGCTCTTGACCCCACGACGCAACTTTGGCAGAGAAGAGCAGCGTACAGAGAGGGGGTGTGCTTGTTTCCCAAAGGGCCCGGGCATACTCATAAGGAGAGTTCCTGGAGGCGAGCACTAGCCCGGCTTCTGCAAAATGCTCTGTGCATGCTCAAGGTTCCTTCTGGCTGTTTGTGCTTCTGGAAATGCTCTGAGCAATAACGACTGCTTGCAAGAAGGGTCTGCGGCTTTGAAGGTGTGAGGGAGGAAGCCTTGTGCACAGCACATGCCCCGGCAAGTACTCGGGGCCACGGGCTCTCTGGTGCCGCCCCCACCCCTTTCCCTGCCATCGTCTTCACTGGCTTCCCACTCTGGCGCAGACACCGGTGACGGTGCAGAAGAGAAGCAGGGGTGTTCCCGCATTCTCTGCCTGCCAAGTGAGCAAGCTGGATCCGTGACAAAGCAGAGGAGCCCCACAAAAGCAGTTGCTGATGAGCGCGATGGGAAGGTTGTTCACAGGGCACAGGGAGTGCTGAACTTCCAACTGGCACAGTACATGCTGAACACAGCTGTGTCAATAAAACAGTTCAACAAATCCTGAGAAAGGCCTGTTCACCACCATGTGGTGCTCACTCTTTTCCATGGGGCTTATTTACACTATTCAGCCAGGACCCATAACCCTGGCCTCTCTCCCATAGAAGGAAGCGGGGCACACTCGCTCAGTGTTCGTTGGACTGGATTCTGTATTCACAGAAGTATCTTGGATGAATGCTGAACGTTCAAAAACTCCGTTTCATTTAAAAAAAATCTATTTGCAGGGAGTACATGTCAGTGTTGATAAGCTGATTGAATGAGGCCATGACAGGAAGGCTTAGCAAAACAAACTCGATTTAGTCGCACAAGATGTGTAGAGATGCTGAGAAAGAACAGGTGGAGTGATGCTTTGGTGAAGGTGCAATTTCCTGCCACGGCTGCCCCCAGCAAGGCTTCTCAGGTGCAGAGCAGGTTGGTCAGCTTCGCATGAAGGCCCTTGGGACTCACCCGCTTCTCTGTCCCAGGCACGTGCCACCCCAATCGTCCTGCAGAAGAAGCAACGGCTTATGCCTTTTCGCATGGATACCCTGCTGGTTTTGCTCTTGCAAGGAGGCTGAGTCAGCTCCTGTCCATGTTCGCCTCACATCGACCCTGCAACTGGCCCAGGCACTCAGTGGCTCTCCCTCCCGAGTCCTGCACAGCCCTCTTTCCATCACACCGTGCTCGGCCAGATACCTCTTGGCATGCCGGGGCAACCCCCACTTGCTCTCTCTGCAGATGGTCGTGCTGCCTCCAGCTGTTTCCAGATGGACGCCACACCCTTGCAGAGCCAGTGTGGTCGCCGCATTTCCTGCCCTGCTTCAGCCAGCTGGCTTCCTCATTCGGCTGGCAGACTTTGTTTCCGGCTCTTGGGAAGCAAGATGCTAGACGCTCAGCCAGGTCGCTCTCTCCTGCCTGCAGCAGCAGAAGCTCCGATCCAACAGGACTCTGGAGGGCCGCTTGTCATATGCAGACTTCAAGGGGTTTCCCTGCCTCTGGGCCTTTGAGGAGGAACTCGATTTGCAGAAATCTGCATGGGCAGACGAGTGTGCTCCTTCTGTCACACACAGCGCATCCACTTCCACCGCAGGGAGCTAAGCGGGGAGTGGGCAGCAGAGGTGCCGAGCCAGATCCGTCCCGGGTCCATCCAGCCCAGTGTTGCGGGCACGGACTGGCAGCGACCACTGCAGGCGCTTCTCTGAGGGGGTGGCCGCCTTCAGAAAAGGCCCCTCCTCAGAGGCCCACACAACGCCAGGAAGCTACAGAAAGGGGCCTGCTGCCACATCTCCCGCACGAGATCACGCTGCGCAAAGGAGAGGTGCATCCGCCCCTGCACGCTTTTCGTTTACCCTTGCGCCGCAATGTCTCTGTAGATCTTTTCTGCCTCTTTGAGGAACCAGCAGACTCCCTCCCTCCTAGGCTGGCCATCTATTGCATTTCTACAGGAGGAGGAGGTCCCTGTCATTGCTGATCTGCTCATGCTCTGGGTGGGGTTACTGGGTGATTTCTGAAAACAAGTTAAGCCAAATTGGAGATGGAACGAGAGTAACTGAAAGAGCATTTAGTGGAAGAGGAACTCTCTGGGGACGCAGCTTGAAGAATATGAGGTGATTCAGGAGGAACGCTGCCCTGAGAGCTTCAGCTACGGGCAGTGCAGAAATGCAATACATATATAATAATAAAAAATAGCCTTCGTAAAATTTAAATTCTTTGCACAAATGCATATAAATCAGCATTTGCAATAAGTTGCCTCTGGGCCGGATGCTGAATTTTTAGTGCAACAAGCAATGCCTCTGAGTGTAGAAATGGGTGTGTAAACTGGACTTGCTTTCATAAGAGCAAATCAATCACTGGCTGAAATGTTCTCTGGATGCCAAAACCAGTGCAGCCATAAAGACCTGCCTGCTTGCGTGAACACACCACAGTTTCTGGCCCAAGTACAGTCATGCCAGCAATAAAACTGTCACAGCGAAGGTCTTCAAGAGAAATAAAGGGAAGCAAATATTTGCACCAGTTCCTTGGAGGTAGCTAATCAGGAAGCACAAGTCCACCAGCTTCACTTTTGCCCACATTTTTTAAAATCCCAGGTTCTTTCCATCTCATTTATAATGATCTTTGCAAAATGTGAGGTGTCCTTCCTTATCAAAAAGCGAACAGCTCAAAGCTTCCTTATATTGGATTTCTGTCTCTCAGGAGGGCAGGAAATACTTTTGAATATTCGTTGGGGCTGTTTGCATGCATACACCCCGGTGCACACGCACACCCATACACACCCATACACAAGCAATAAATTTGCCCACCATTAAAAAAATAAGCAGGAGGCACACGGTGGAGTTGAGTGACAAGCCAACCTATCCACCCTTCTTTGCTTAAACAAAAACCTTCACAAAGCACACAGAAAAGAACAATCACACAGTGAAGGGTCTAATCAAGTTACTTCCACCGCTAATAAATATGATGACATGGAATGCCATCTCGTTTTAAAAGCAGCCATCACAAAGAACCAAATTGGATAGGTATAGAAACATAGAAACATAGCAACAGAGCGAGTCAGAAGGGGCCTCCCGGGCCATCTAGTCTGACCTCCAGCACCAGCCGGCTCCACTCATGACATGCCCACCATGTGCATGTCCAGCCTATCTTTGAACACCCTCACCGATGGGGCCTCAACGACCTCCCGTGGAAGCCCATTCCACGCCCTCGGGGTCCTAACTGTCAGAAAATGCTTCCTGGCATCCAAATTGAACCTTGGTTCCCTGAGCTTTGCTCCATTGGAGCGCGTCCTGCCTTCCTCTGCAGGGGAGAAAAGGCCTCTCCCCATCTCCATGTGACACCCCCTCACATACCTGTATGTTGCCAACATATCCCCTCTGAGTCTCCTCCAAGCTGAAGAGACCCAGTTCCCTCAGTCTTGCCTCATACGGCATCCCCTGCAAACCAGCCACCATCCTTGTGGCCCTACGCTGCACTGACTCCAACCTGGCTATATCCTTTCTGTAATGAGGGGCCCAAAACTGAACACAATACTCCAGTTGCGGGTGCACCAGAGTCGTGTAGAGTGGTAGTAATACCTCTCTCGATCTTGAAGCCACACTTCTGGCTATGCAACCAAGGGTGGCATTCGCCCTCTTGACCACCGCATCACACGGCTGACTCATGTTTAGCCTGCAGTCAACCAGCACCCTGAGGTCCCTTTCACAAGTGCTGCTCTCCAGCCACTTGTCCCCTAACCTGTACTTATGACAGCTATTCTTATGCCCCAAGTGCAAGACCTTGCACTTATCCACATTGAATGCCATCCTGTTGTCTCCTGCCCACTTCCATAGTCTGTCCAGATCCTTTTGGATCTGGTGTATCTGCTCCTCAGTTGTGGCCACTGCTCCAGTTTTAGTGTCGTCTGCGAATTTGATCAGCAGACTGTTCACCCCTTCTTCCATGTCGTTAATGAAAAGATTAAACAGGATCGGCCCCAGGACAGAGCCCTGGGGGACCCCGCTTGTCACTGGCTGCCATCCCGACGATTCCCCGCTAATGGTTACCTTCTGCTTTCGGTCAGTCAACCATGCCCTAATCCACCGGACAGTGCTTTGGTGTATCCCAAAACTCCTCAGTTTCTCCACCAGGATATCATGGGGCACTTTGTCAAAGGCCTTGCTGAAATCCAGGTATACCACATCCACTGCATCCCCTCCATCTAGCCATCTTGAAACCTTGTCATAGAATTCCACAAGGTTTGTCTGGCAGGACCTGTTTTTGCGGAAGCCGTGTTGTGTGGCTGTCAGCCTCCCTTCCCTATCTAGCATCACTAGATCTCTATTATGAGCCTTTCCATTGTTTTTCCTACAATGGACGTAAGGCTAACTGGTCTATAATTCCCCATGTCCTTCCTGCTACCCTTTTTGAAAATTGAGTATCTTAACTCATTCTTATCAGCATAAACAGGTATGTAGTTTCAGATTCTGACCTCTCAGAGGAAGGAAGAAAAAGGTCTCCGAGAACTGGCCTTAACAGCCATCCCCGCCTTTCCCTGCTCATAAATGCCAAGCGGTTGCCAGCACAATCCCAGGTGTGCTTAGACAGGCAACAGGTCCCACGGCTCTCAGATTCCTGGGTGTCATGGTTTGCAGCCAAGATGTGGGTGGCCAGGAAAAGGATGAGAGCACCCAGCCAACTGCTCTGCTCAGGCAGCAGAGCCCAAAAGCACATTTGATGGAAGCCCAGATCGTGGCCATGGTGCGGGGAGGAGTCAGGGACCCAAGAACACACAAGGGCAGAGCGAGGGAGCTCCAGCAGGACCTGGGACCAATCCTGCAAATCAACGGGGGTGGCTGCCCTGGCTCTGGCCACCAGGACAGCCCAGATCCTGACACTGGGCCAGCTGGGGGGGTGGGCACTGGCACCCGTTGGTCTCCTTCTATCTAAGCATCCACAAGGAAGCCTCCTTGCAAGCAAGAAATCGCTTGAAAAGGCAGCTTGTTCAAGCTCTTCTTCATATAGAAAATGCCACTGAGAGGGATGCGCCCCTGAACTGCCGTGCCTCAAAGAAAGCCCCCGCTTGCTCAGTGCCCCACATCCCAGCTGCAGGATGCACTGGACGCCTTACCCATAATCAGCGTTCTTACCCCTCCAGGGTCAGCTGCCCCATGACTCAGCCCAGTGCAAAATCCTCAAAAGCCGTCCTATTTCTCTTTACATCTTCCGGGCTCTGGCTGTTGCTGAAAGCGAAGCTTGGTCATGCGCTCACCCCTGGTTCTCTCTCAGCAAGCGCATATGCAGCATCTTGAGTACCCCGACCCCAAAAGAAGAAAAGCCAACTCCGAGCGGGATCGCCACGGCTGGGGCAAACCCGAGCCACCAACTCACGAATCCCCTAATGTTGCACCGTCAGCGCCATCCAGGACCATCTCCTCCTGACTTCCCTCCTCAGTGTTGCCTTCAAAACAAATCCCCGAAGTGTGCCTTCATTTTTCCACAGCTGCGCTGCCTGGAAACCTCAAGTCTATTGAGGATAAGCAGAGCAAACTATAAGCCAGGAGGCAAATAATGCTTAGCAGAGAAACGGTGTCAGATTTAGGGGTTGGGAAGTTAGGCAGCTCTGACTCAACCAAAACAAAGTACTTTAGCAGAATTCTTTCTAAATCTACCTTTAGAAAGAAACCTTTCACCTTCCCCTACAAAATTACAATGAAATCAAAGCTCTGTTTGACAGACCCATTCTAGGGACAAGATGTGTTTTTCTCACAGGGGTAACGCAGCAGGTGGTTTCTGCTACGTAACTAGGAAATGCATTAATTCTCTTTAGGGCTTTTTTCTTAAAGCAGCCTAGAGTTTCTTCCGCTGCTGCAGTAATGCTGCATTTCACCTTTAAGCTAAAGGAAGGGCATCCAGTCCAGCCTTAAGACTTTGAAATGGTTTCCTTAGAAATAAGCCTTTGATCTGCAATTGCTCACCTTCCAATAGACCACCTATCCAGGGACCGTCCTTGATCAAACAAACTCTTTCCTCTGAGAAGAGCAAACATGGTTGCAGTAAAGGTTCGGGTTATGGGGTAGCGTAGAAGTTGAAATAAATATGCCGTCCAGAGACTTTTAGTATTGGGACTGCATATGAAACTTTAATCATAAAATATAATTATTATAATAAATATAATAGGGTGCAACAAACAAACAAGCCAACAGAGGGTGTGAAAGGGTGAACGGGTGAAAGGGTGGCGGGGAGACGCTGGTTGCTGCTCACAAACTGGGCGATGCAGTGCCCGTACTGGGGCCCTACAAGCTGGGGGGCTGAATGACACCCCTCGCCCCACCTCAGAGCCCCACGACGTTCTTCGCGATGACGGGGAAAAGAGAAATGAACTCCCCCTGCTGCACAAGGCAGGCCGCTGCTGCACCGGTGAAGAACAAGGAGGCTAGTGACTCTGAAACTGCCGGGGGCCACTGGGGGGGGGAGGGGGGGAGGCAAGACCGAAAGGCTCGCCTGCGCCCGCCAGCCACGTCACACCCCGCTCCCACAACAGCACACCCCACCTCAAAGAACAAGCTGGGAGGGCCTCCCGCAGCCCCACAACAGGCTGAATCGGGAAGGCCCCATGCAGCGCCCGCGCCCCACCTGCCCCTCCGGCCTGGCCTGGGCCTCCCATGCGTCCCGCGTGCCGGACACGCACCCTCCGGCCTGCAGAGAAAGCTCCAGCAGCAGCTGCCACGCTGGGAAGCCGCAATGGCGGCCTCCCTTCTCCGCCGCGGCGCTCGGCCCGGCCTTGCCTCCTCCGCCCGAGGCCAGCGGCTCACCCTGCTGGAGTCAGTGCAAAGGCCACGAGCGTCCGCACCCATAAAGGACGAGCAGCTTGAAGGAGACGGGCCGGGACGGCCACCCTGAACCCGAACGAGGAGGAGGAGGGCCAGGCGGCTGGCGGCAAAAGCCAAACCCTGCACGCTCTATGGGAATTTCAGAAGGGAAGGATCGTCCCCCGGGAAAGGCGGCAGTCGCCACAGGGGGATTCGAAGTTATGCTACTCCTGAAGAAGCAGCAATGAAAATCTCAGGCCGCTTCCAGATACGCAAGGACAAGAAGCGAGGACCCGGAAATGGAGGAACGGACGGGGACATTAAAAAAAAAAAAGAAAAATTGGTATTGCTTATCTGGTATTCCGTGATCGAGAATAACACTCCCTATTTCATCAGAGTCACATTTTTACAACCGCAGTAAAACACAATGACCCTTATTGTGCGCAGGGAATGCTTGCATTTTAAAACATTTTCAAAACAATTCTTGTGAGTTTTAAAGCATTTTTGAAATGCAGCCTCTGCTCCTCGTCTTCCTCCTTCCTCCACGGATGTCCCACGCGCTTTCCTCTCGTGGGCAGGTGGCTCCTAGAGAATTTCCTGGCCCAGCTGGGCAGGGGGCCTTGGCCCGGACCCTCCGCGCCCCTCTCCCACTTCCATCTGCTAGCTCGGGGGGGTGCGAGACGCAGCTCTGACCCCGCCGGTATCGGGGCAACCCTCCTCCTCGATACACCACCATGAATTCTGCGGCAAGGTTCCCCGCTCGGAGGGACCACGTTGCTGTTCCAGGCGGGGGAGCTGCATGCCGGAGCAGCCCCGTTCTGCACCGGGGACACGGCTGGATGGCGGGGACCGAAACCCACCGCGCAGAGCTCCGCGCCCATCGTCTCCTGCCTGGGTGAACGGGTCTGCCCTTCGCCGAATCTGTTCCTCAGCTGGCCAGATGCTTAAACATCTCAGGTTCGCGTGGGCTGGGGCTGCTAGAGCAGCTGCGTCCCTGCCTGGGGGGAGCCTTGGCAACCCCGTGGCTCCGGCAGCCTCCGCCGCGATGCGCCCACCTGGGGCCACCCTTGAAGGCAGCCCGGCCGTGGCAGTGCGCCCGCTCCTGAGGGCGTCATTGCGCGGCCCTGCAATGCCTGCGCTGGGGCCAGGTGCCCCCCCGGCCCAATTCGAAGCACTCCCCGTGCCCCCCCCCCCGCCGCCGCAGGTGGCCTGGGGCCAGGCGATCCGAGGGAGGGCCTCTCTCCACATAGACTGCCGGTCACTGGCGTCGGCGTCCGAGCCCCCCGTTTCTGTTTGGCTGGTATTTCGGAGGATGACTCTGCTGGGCCTGATCTTAAAGCTTTGTTTTGATGGTTTTTAGTGGCTGCTACCATTTCAATCCTGTAATTCTATGGTTTTCAATGTTATGGAGGTGCACAATTATTTTCTATTACTGGTTAGTTGCTTTGTATCTGCCTTCTGGACATGCACATGGTGGGCATGTCATGAGCGGAGCCAGCTGGAGCCGGGGGTCAGACTAGATGGCCCAGAATGCCCCTTCTGACTCGCTCTGTTTCTATGTTTCTCAATTTATTAATTTATCAATTTACCATCTACTTATTTATCTGATTTATTTTAAATTACTTTTAATTATACTTTTAGTACTTTTATTATAATTACTTTTAATTATATTATTAGTTGCTTACTAATAACAATAGTGATTTTAGTGACTAATAATAGTGACTAATAACAGTATTATTACTGTTTTACTATATTTTTATTTTATTGTGGCTCTGACTGTATGCAAGCAGCCTGGATTTGTGGATAAATCAAATAAACAACAAATAAGTCGCCTCCAACACATTTATGACAAGCTCCATTACTGTTGAGAAATTCTCCCTTGCCGCCCGAACAAATTGCTCACCCATTGTTAGACTGCTCTGTGGTAAGAAGGTTACCCCTCTATTCTCATGGGAATGTCTTTTTCCTCTTTTCCAAATCTTTTAAAACTATTTTCACACGATACAATAAAAAGAAGGAAATATATGGAAGAAAAGGAAGCCAAGAGTCAATCCACAAATATAGCATGTAATATTGACATTTAAACACATTCATAAAAAGCAAAAATCTCCATCAGCCACAGTCCCATCCAATCTATTCAATTCACAATCAAAATCTGTCCAGTCTATAAAATTTGCTATAAATTATAACATAGCTTTGGTTTTAAAATATGGATCACTGACATTTGTAAAAATTAAATTTTCTTCAAGAGTTACCGTATTTTTTGCTCTATAAGACTCACTTTTTTCCCCCTCAAAAGGGGAAATGTCTGTGCGTCTTATAGAGCGAATGTGTGTGTGCAGTAAGTCTGTCGGATGTGCAGCCCATGGGGAAGTGATGGGGAATGTGCCTGTGATTATGTGCCCGTTTGATTCAGAATATTATTTTCTTGTTTTCCTCCTCTAAAAACTAGGTACGTCTTATGGTCAGGTGCGTCTTATAGAGCGAAAAATATGGTAATTAAATTGTTCGTAATAAGCTTTCCATCCCTGAGTAAATTCTTTATCTGTCTTCTAATAACTTACTTAGTTAACTTAGCCCTCGCTGCACACTCAGCTAACTTGCTTTTCCAGTTTTGGACAGCTAGACAATCTTCCACCTTCCACTTTAAAACAGGTCTTAACTCTTGCCACTGCTACCATATGTTTAAATATCCCTATCATAATTTTTGGGAAAGCCTCTGGTATAAACATCAGTAACAAATTCTTGGCATTCATGGGAAAGTCAATTTGGAGTATTTTCTGCATTCCCGTATGCATCTGCTACCCGAAGCTTTTAATTTTATCACATCTATCACTTTAAATTTCCAACATTTTCTGTTATACTTCTTGTCCAATTGCTGTATATCTTTCGGGATAATATACCAGCAAAAGCGCATCTTAGACCAACTTCCCCGAGAATTTCTTTTTATTCAAAAATTCCCACCTTTCCTCACCTCTACCCCAAGCCCCCACTTTCCAAAACTCTCTCCCAACACACAAACCACACTGACATACAGAACTTGAGGTAACATGAAATTCCACCAGCCGAATTGGAAATTTGCCTTCGAAGCTTTGCCCTGGAGTGTTGATCGCTGCCCGAATTTTTGCTTGCATTTTAACATGTTCTGTGTTGTTGTAGCCCTCCCTGCCAGCCTGGAACTCAGTTCCTGGGTGCTACAGGATTAACAGCAAGAATGCTGTAGGCACGAAAGGCCGTGTAGGGAGACCCCGGATGGCTTTTTAAATCCCCAGCTGTTTGCTTACCGAGATCGATGCAAAATGCACAGGTGGGTCCAGCTGGATCCTGCACTGAGCACCTTAAGGGCTCCAAGTCCCTTTTCACCTGCCCGCCCGCCCGCCCGCCCTCCCTCCCCACTCCACCCCACCCCACCTCACCTCACCTCACCTCACCTCTGGAGCCGGTAGCAGCAGGTGACAAAAATCCGGTAGGAAATGCTGAGCTTGACAGATGTCCTGCATTCTTTGCAGGGCTGGCCCTCCGCAGGCAGAGTGGAGGAGAGATTTAGGAGTGTGGTTTATTCTCATTGCAGTTTTGGGGGCGAGGGGAGTGACCGTCTCCCTTTCCGTTTGCTTCTGAGAAGCCCTCCTCCCAATTCAAGCCCCCTTCAAAAGAAGACAGTTCTTGCCCGGTGCCGAAATGAAAGCAGACTTTATGGTTTGAATTGCGAACCACCCAGAGTGTTAGCATTTCATTCCTGGGTCACCCAAGAGTTTGGTCCACAACGCTTGATGCAACACAATAAAACGCAAAACCGAACGCAATACCCAGTTTCAGTACAAAATCTAAACAATACTTTAAAAAAATCCGCGCAGCTCCTGGCATGCCTGGCCTCCCGAGCTGCAGCTTCACCCTCGCTCGTGAGATTTCTGGGGTTGGAGAAAGCAAAATGGCTCGCCCTCGGTGGAAGGTGGAACGGCATGTCTCTGCGAAGCAGCGCCTCCAGCTACCTGGCTGCGTGGCAATGCCATGAATAATTTTATGCGCAAACACACAAGAACGAGCTGGCCTTACATTTTATGAACACACTAGAAGGAGCACGGCGGGAAGGGAGAGCCTGGCCTGCGTGTTGCTTAGGGCTTAAGACTGCCAGTTCTACATGTCCAAGTCTTTATTTGCACGAAAGGGCTCATTCCCTGAGGCTGGACTGTCAGGCGGCAAAGCTATCAGGCAGGTTCAAATCTGCAGCATCCCTGACTCCAAAGATGGAATTCCCCAACCAGGAAGTCCCCTACAAGCCAGGGTGAATCTGGATTTTAATTTGCACTATTTTGTATTTATTGTTTGTTTATTGTATTGTATGTAAGCTGTCCCGAGGCTCTCGCGATGGGACGGGATACAAAAATCCTAAATAAATAAATAAATAAATAAACAAACAAACTATTTTAATTCGTTTAACCCACAGTCCGCTCCAGTAACTTCTCCTTGGGAGCCCTCCTAGCTAAGTTAAGAGGTTACAGAGTGAGTCTGTAACAGTGAAGGGTGTGTGTTGAATTCCAGGAATATGCATTACGGCAACAGCAGGTTCAAGCAGAATGCCTCCAGTAGTTGAATGACTGATCTAGTGCAATCTAGATCCTGTGTTTTGTTTGCAAAAAGGCAACAAATAAAGAACTTGGCACCACCAGCTCCTAGGATTAGCTTAGTTTCAGGTAAAATGTCATGCTTATCCCAGCCTTGATTTCTGTTTTCTCTACACTAGTTCCTTTGACATGCCTGGCAGCCTCGGGTGCCTCCAGGTGAGTGTTGGGCCCGGCCGGCATTGCTCAATGTTAAAGCTGCCCGATTGCCTTCTGCTTCCTCCCATTTGTGCCTCGCATGGGATCCTACTTCACGTACTGCAAGCTCTCAGGTGACTTCGCCATCGGGGCCCGCCTTGCAAAATCAAGCAAAGTCAAACCTTTCCCCTTTCTCGCCATACTCTGCACTATATTTATGCTGTGTTCTCAAAACCGGCCTTCTGCTTAGGAGACCCAGAAACAGGGGCTCTGGCCCAGAAAAGCTTGCATTCGGCCTTGGGGCAGTTCCAGGCAAGCTTGGAGGGAAAACCAGCCTGCAGCTCCCAGCCAAGACACCCCCCCACTCCGGACTCACTGAGCGTTGCGCCTTGCGGGCGCGTCCACGCAAATCCCTGAGCAGCCATGCGGTGTCCCTTCTGCCTGCAACCGGCTGGTGCAGAACGGACAGACCACCGGCTGTGGCGAGAGACCCTCCCAGGGCTGGCTAGCAGCCTCTCCACGTGGCTTCTCGTGGCTGTCTTTGCGCCCGGCGTGGCAGGTACATCATTTAAACCTTGGACTTAAGAGCAACCCTGTGACTCACATGAGCTTGGTCTTGTAGCCAAGCTGCAGCACAGGGGTGCTTAGCTCTGCCCCAGAAGGGAGTTGGGTGGGCAGAGACAGGGAGCAAGCAGATCCCCCACTACCAGCCCTGTTTCGATATCCACCCCGTTTCGACCTGCTCCTGCCCGTAATGCCACAAGCACTAGCATCTGTTACTCTAATGGGCGCTTTCTGGTGTGTTTAGACCCAGCAATAAAGTAAGAACAACGCAATAGCCTCTGATTTGGCTTCCAGGTAACGCTCCAGGTTGCCAGGGTAAGGAGAGGGACGGGGGGGGACATCTCAAAGGATGCCAGGGACAACCTGTGCAGGCAAAGATACAACCCCGCTCCGGAGCACAGACGAAGTGCACACTTTGCATTTACTCACAGCGTGCTTTAGGCTTTTCCCCGCCACAGGCTGTTTTCGGACAGGCCTTTCTGTCTGGGGCAGAGAACCCAAGGGGCCAAGAGCAGCTGCTCAGGCAGCCACAGCCGCTCCGCACATTTGCTCCATTCAGGGATGACAGACTGCAGGAGGCTGTACCTTCCATCACGGGCGTGTCGTCATCGTCTTCCTTTCCAGATAGATTGTTGTTGTTGTTATGTGCAACCAAGTCAACTCCAACATACGGCCCTTTGCAGTCTTGCTCAGCTTTTGTAAACTCAAGGCTGCGGCTTCCATGATGGAGCTGATCCAGCTTGTAGCTGCTCTTCCTCATCTTCTTCTGCCTTCAACTTTCCCGAGCACGATTTGTGTTCTCCGGGGAGTCTGCCCGAAGCACAACAGTGTCAGTTTCTTCTTCTTTTGCGTCCAGGGCAAGTTCTGGCTTGATCTGATCCAGGACCCTCGATTGTCTTTCTGTCTGTCCGGGATATTTGCACAGTTCGCCTCAAATGCATCTGTTTTCTTGCTGTTAGTCTTCTTCATTCACACCCATGTGCTGTGATCAGGAATTCGAAAGTGCACAAGACCTTGGCCTTGGTTCCCAGTCAAATGTCCTTAGCTTTGATTGACATCTCCACTTACTTTGTCGCTGCCCTTCCAAGTCCCAGTTGGCTACAGTCTCACTTTGAGTTGACGACTGAGCCAAGATATGCACGATCTTTCACCACTTCAGTTTCTTCATTGCCAAGAGTGCCGTTGTACAGTTCCTCTGTGCCCTAATTTTTGCCTTCTTGATGTTCATGTTAGGTACATGTAACATTACGTGGTTTTATCCACTACCTGGAGTGGGAGGGAAGGGGTAATGCCATAGACCCAAACAAGACTGGCCCTCTCGACCTGAATCGAGTCCTTCGTGGCCCTTCACTCCTCCCAGCTGACTTGGAAAGGTAAAAGATCACATGGCCAGTGGCCTGGGTGTGCACTTTGCACACGCACCTTCCCTCCCCCTTTCTAGAAGAAGCCGTGGTTTTTCTCCCCTTCTGCTGAAGTTAACCAGGGAACAATGAAGCACAATAACCTGCATGAGGATGCCCACACCTCTCCTCCGTGAGTCATGTGCGGATTGTGCTTGGGTAAGCCGTCCTCTTCCCTTTTGCTTTGATTCTAATAGATCCAGGTGCCTCTCAAACGGTGTAATGCTTACCTCTGCTGAGTCAGCATGTGGCCAACTATGCAGCCGGTTCCCAGCCATTCAGTGGCCGGATCTTGCGTTTGAAGAAGGAAGGAAGGAAGGAAGAGCGAGCCCGCTGCTACCAGCGAGCTTCCATCACCAAAATATGCCTCGGGAAACTTTTCCAGAAGGTTTAGGCCCTCTTTTCACACATCCCCCTAATCAAGCCGATTGCTTGCATCTGGAAGCGGCGCACGTTGAGCCGAAGGACTCCTCGTTGCAGTCCTCGACCTGGGCCACTGGGTGGCAGTAGAGTCTAAGGCCTGAAGGGACCCGCATAAACTGCCGGGAGGAGTTTCTTGCGAGGAGCGCCGCGAAAGGCGCCCGGTTTCCCTGCGGCCGCAGCTGCTCCGCTTGCAGGCATGAAACTCCTTTGCTTCTGAAGGGGACCTACAGCTGCTGCACAAACCGGGGAGGGCAAAGACGGCGCCTCCTGGGTGGCCGGCATGTGCCGCGAGCTCCCTCGAGCAAGGCCACGCCACGGGTTTTATTATTATTTATTTATTTGTTTGTTTATTGAAACATTTCTATGCTGCCCCATCACAACAGAGCCTCGGGGCAGCTCACAACAATAAAATTATACCGGTACATCTAAAACCTATCCACTCCCCATCCCTGGTGCATCTTGGCAAACCCTATGAAATACAATCCTAATTAAATATAAACAAATTAACTATAAACAATTAACCTATAAACAAATTAACAATTAAAATACGATTTAAATAAAAAGGTCTTCGCCTGGCGCCAAAAAACAAATAACGACGGTGCCAGGCGGACCTCTCTGGGGAGTGCGTTCCATAATTGGTTGCCCTCAGTAGCTTGATATTAAGCCAGGCGCGGGCGGTGCTGATGCGGACACTGGCCGCTTGCCACTCCGTGCAAATGCCCCCAGGTGTGTGCGTGCCTGGATGCGGCCTCGGGTTTGAATCCGCAGTGGCTGCAGAGGCAACGAACTACTGGGACGCTGCAGCGGCAAAGCCGTCATTCCCAGCCACGCCACCGGGTCGCGCCAGTCAGCCCTGCGCCCAGTCCTGGGTGCTCTGGTTTACTGAGGATCTGGAGAGATTGGAACTGGTTCAGAGGCGTGTGCAGAGATGGCTGTGGGAATGGAGAACAAGTCCTGTGAGGAAGGGGTGGGAGAACTGGATATGCCTGGCCGGGGAAAAGAAACCCAGGGGGACTTGGCATGCTCTTCCAGAGCCAAAAGGTTGGCCCCTGCGAGAGAGCCTCGCCTCGGTGTGCTCCGTGCTGCCCAGAAGGTGGAGCAGATTCGGTGGGCTTGAAGGGCGATGTGGCGCGACCTCCAGGGTGCTCCGAGGTTCAGTGCGCGAGGGCGGAGGGAGGCCTTCCTGCAGCCGCCAAGCTTTCCGTTCCTCCTCTTTGTTGTATGAGTGCCGAACCGAAACTTTTCTGTGTGCCGCACAGGTATTGGAAATAGGCCAGTCTCTGCTCCGGCGATCTCATCAGCACAATGCAAAAGGAAAGGACGTGGGCAGGGAAGAGGAAAGCAAGGGCTGAAGGAGCAGGATCCGACGTGCGTTCCTTCCAGCAGGGGAGGGTGGCGCGAGCTCTGTGCTCCTTTCCTTCGCTGGCTGACGGCCACGGCCAGGCTGCTGTCCCCAGAGCCTGGCCCCATTCCTGGGGCAGGAAGAGCATGCGATTTCCCAGCAGCCTTTGGTCCCTGGGCCAATGTCCTGCCTGCTTCGAGCAGGGGCTGAGCTGAAGAGCTTCTGGCCAGTTCTATGCTAGGACATCGGGCCGTGCAAAGTAGCAGCTCTCGCAAACCTGGTGCTCCGAACCGGCAGCCTCCTCGCTTCCCCACTCGTGCCAGAGGTCTCCCCTCTTCTCCCCCGGGACCATGTGCCTTGTCACGGCACACCAAAGCCCAGCAGCGAGAGGAAATTGCCACAGCCTCGTGGGCAAAGTCATTAATGCTCCTAAGTGCAGCTAAAAGTCCCCTCAAATCCAGCGCTTCCATTAATTCTGCCTTTGGGGAAGGAAAGACTAACAGCTCTTGGGCTGCGCTCTCACACTGACTTGTTAAAAAATAAAATGAGACAATGGAGCTTTTAAAGGCTCAAATCCACTTTATTTTCTCAAGTGCCGTTCTTGAATTCTTCCTCGGGGATTTAGCGCAAGCCTGCGGGGAGCTCCTTCTGCAAGTTGGAGGAAAGTGGCGTGCCCAGCGGCTGCTCAAGAGGCGCCTTCGCAGGGGGCCCACTGAACACCGAGCGGTGCCGGGCCGGCAGGCAGGCAGGCAGCAGTGGAGGCTGCGGCCCAGGCGGGGCGGACGGACGTCGCTGGGCCGGATCCAGACTCGAAGGCTCAACCGCCTCTGTGCTGAAGCACTGCTGTGCCTCCAGTCAGGCAGGTTGCAGGAAAGAGGAGTGTGAAGGGGAGGTGACTCATGCGGCTTCACCCCCCCCCCGCTTTCTTTTTAACCGTTCCCTGTCCATCATGAACATGGGAGGAACGTCATGGGGTTTAGGCCGCGGATCCTGCAGACTGAGCATGCCACAGCACACCCGCAAATCCCCCCCTTCCCGCCTCCAACATCAGACCTTTGGTTTGGGACCTTTCCAGGGGGACACGGACGGGGTCCCAACCTCAGATCTCCTCCTCTGATCTCTGCATATCCTGCTGCCTCTGGGAACGTGTCCCAAGGACCATAGTATTACATGGCTCTATGCTTAGAGTAGACCCATTGAAAGCAGATCCGCTGAAGTAAGCCTCAGGGATTTCCGCAGGTCTGGCTAAGCACAGCCAATGCGCATGCAGCCTAATCGTCGTATGTGTGTGCTCTGAAATGATTTTACTCACTGAGTTCTTGGTTGCTCCCAGGATGGAATCTCCAACCCGCCAAATTTGGTTACCTCCACGTGCCACTCGCCAAATCCCTGCTCCTCTTGCCCGTCAGGCCTGAAATGAGAAAATAAGACGTGCCGTTGCAGGCAGCATATGCTGTGGCTTCCGGTCTGCTAGTTTTGTCCTGGTGGGTGCCCCTTCCTCCTCCTCCTCCTCGCATCCTTCGATGGAGGCTATTTTAAGGATCTGTTGCTGCTTTCCGAACTCATCTCAGCAGTAACAAGCAGCCAACAATTAACTTCCCCAAGACAATATTGCATTTGTACAGAAGGCCCTTTTATTCAGTTTGTTTAAAACTGTTCTGTCTTTTATTCCTAGTTTTCAAGAATATAAAACTTCAGCGTGCTCGCTGCAAACCTTTGTGCGCCGCTTTGCCATTTACAGCTCCCTCTGCAGATATATCTTGCACATAAACAAGCCTTTCATCTCTTCAGCATTTGCCCGAGAACCTGCAGTGGCCCAGAGCAGTCTCGGTAATGGATCTTTGCCTATAAATCCTGCAGTCATTGCCATCAAGGAAGTCTCCATCCCGGCTTACAGCTGGAGCACCCAGCCAGCTTCTCGGCTGAAGCAGGCCGTTTCCGGGGAAGAATCTGCGGCATGATATTGATCAGCGGGTCACCATTGGGTGAGCAGAACCAAAATGGAGAGGCGTTCTGCAGCCCCCTCCCAGCGCTCCGTTGCTGCAAGGCCGTTTCTGCACGGCAGAGCTTCTGGATACGAGTGGGACCCATTGCACTGGAGGAAGCGAACTTCCCCACCTCTGCCCCCCGCAAGCAGCCCCTCCAGCCCCTGGACAGCCCCAAGAGAGAGTCAGGAAACCCTCTGGGTTGGGCGAGCTGCAACATGGAAGGGGAGCGGGTTCCTCCACAAACTGGGCAAAGGGTCTCCCACAAGCAGAGCCCTTCCTTTTGCAGAAGGCCGATTCTAGTCAACCCTTCCTCCCACAGACATGGGAGTCAACCTGCTCCCGGGCCTGGGGCTGCACCCCTTCTCACGGATAATGGCTGCTGATCTCCCAGGCTGCCTGCACATGGCGGGCATGTCGTGAGCGGAGCCGGCTGGAGCCGGGGGTCAGACTAGATGGCCCGGGAGGCCCCTTCTGACTCACTCAGTGTCTATGTTTCTACGAGTGGCGCACCTGGAATCACCCTTTCTTCCATCCGTCCTGTCCTTGGTGCCTGTCTAGCGCACTGGATGGCCCAAGGCCAGACTCGTGGAGCATCGGAGGGTGCGAGACAGCGAGTCTTCCCTTCTCCACTTTCTCCTTCTGCCTGGCATTTATGTCCCCTCAACCACAGAGCGCGAGCCTGGAACTGCTGGCCGAAGCATTCCCTCTCCTCGATATGGGGACAGGCCCCGTCGCCCTGGCCACTTTCCAGAATGAGCCGACGGTGCTGCCGGCACGTGAGCCCTTCCGTCTGCGGAAGAGGCTCCCACTCCTGGATCGTGCGGGTTGTCCATTCTGGGGCCCACACGATCCCTTGTGAGAAGGGCTGGCAGGCGCTCTCCAGATCACCGCTTTTCACAGACTTGGAGGGGGCAGGTCGCCATGCACCTTCGCAGAGGAGCAAGTCTCCACAGGCTGTGCCGCCGTTTCCAGAGAGGCTCTGCTTTTGCTCTGGGGCTGGAAAATGCAGCCATGCCGAGGCATTTCAGCGCAGCCGGGCGCGAACTGCTCCACAAGGGGCTGATCTGCAGAGGTAACTCCAGGCACTGGGGAGACAGGCAGCTTTCTTTCCGGGCCCTTTCCCAACCGTTGCAGGGCAGAGCGGAACGGCGGGCATCGGTGCCCACCCCTGCCTTGCAAACGTCCCGCCCCGTCCCCACTCGAGGACGGGCCGGGAACCCGTTTTGCGGCGGGAGCTCAGCGAGCGACACAAATGCGTCTGTCCGGCCAGGCAATAAAGGCGACGAAACAGGCCAGGCAGCTGCTCCTTTACATGAGGCCTCCTGGCCCGGGAAGCGGTTGCAACATGCGCTCGCCGTGTTTACGGGCTGCAGCCTCTCTCCTCTCCCGCCTGGCACAAGAAGCCCTGGTGAACCTGCGCAGCCGCTTGATGCCAGCTAAAGCCGCATGGCATCTTGCAATGGCTGGAGCAGGGGCTCGCAGGACGCCTGGTGGCGCGCGCGCATGTGTGTGTGCGTGTGCAATCTCTCAAGTTCCTTACCAGCACCGTGACCCCAAGCTGGCCTTCAGAAGAGCAGGTGGGGCTCTTGAGGATGTAGCCAGAGGCAAGAAAAGCCACCCCCCCCGCCCGATTGGGGCAAAAACTCCCAGACTTGGGCTCCCCTTTCCACTCCTCCTCGATCCCACATTTGCAAGAGGAATGTCGAAATGGTTCCCATTTTAGAGCTTCCTCACACTGAGTCAGACGAGAAGCCGGTCTTCGGTCATCATGCGACCATCTGGCCTCCTCCTCCCGGGAACCTGAAGTGGCTCGGATGACCTCCCCCCATGCTCCCCACTTAGTCTCACCACAGTCTGGTAGGATGGCTTGGGGCAAGAGACAGGGGCTGCCACCAGGGCACCCGGTGAGCTCCTTAACGGGGACCCCGAGCCCGGTGCCCGGCCCTCTCGGACCCGTGCCTGAGCCACCAGCCTGGCGCCACCTGCTCGGATTGGCAGCGATGACTCTGCAGGGCTTCCCGCAGGCGGCCGCTCAATTCGGGGTGCAGCTGGGGTGGGGGCCGAGCCTCAGGCCCCCTGTGGTGGAGTGGGGGCTTCTCTTGGCTGCTGCTCTGGGTAGCCTCTTCCCCAGGGCCTCCACCTCGCAGACCCCCAGGCTCTCCTGCCAGGTTCTTCTGCATGCAGGAAAAGTGAGATGAATTCAGGCCCCTTAAGGGGCTCGGCCTTGGGGGGGCCAGCGAGCAGCAAGAGAAGGACGCTCCCCTTATGGTGGTGGCAAATTTGTTCCCCCACAAATGCTTCTCCAAGCAGGTCAAACCCAAAAGCTGCCTGAGACGCTCCGGGAACTCTGCCTGCTTCGGCCCAACAGCCCCCAGCTTCCTCCTGCACCAAGTGCACCAAGCAGCAGGAACCCCAGACAGAAATGAAAGTGCCCTGGAGCCCACGAGCATCAGTAGCTGGTCCCACAAGGAAGGAGGAGTGCCCAGTCCTGAGTTGCTCATCAAAAGGACGGAATGAAGCTTGCCCTTCTCGCGGGTGCTGGAGAAGGTTGGAAGCCGAGCTTCTTGGTCCTCGAAGAGCCCCTTGATGGCTGACTGGCTGCTTCGGCTGAGTCCCAGGCCCTCGGTGTGTTTCCAGTGGCTTTCAAGTTTTTCCCAGGCCAGCACAGGGGAGCAAGGGGCCCCTCCAGCGTTCTCTTGCACCCTTGGAACGGTTTCTGCTAGGAGGAGCACCTTCCTTTAGTCCAGATGGCTAGTGGCACTGAAGCAGCAGCAGCAAGTTCCCTAGCTGTGCAGCTGGGCTTGCCGAGAAGGGTCTTACGAGCCCCGGGTCAGGCAGCCGCTCCCGTGGTGTGCCAGGTGACCGGGAAACCGCTGCTTCGCCGTTCCGGGGGCCGAGGGTGAGGAGCCCTGTGCAAATGGCCTCGTCTCACATGAGAATCACGCCACCAAACAGGGCCCGTGAAATAAAACTTTTCCTGCAGAGGCTCCCGCCACCCGGCCGAATGATCTTGCACAGATGGTGGAGGCATAAATGATGCCATCTTTTTACTGTAGCGCTTGAGCCATAATTTGTACCAGACATTTATTAGATGCCGTCTTCCTTTTGCTGGGCTCCATAGTTCCAGACAACGGCAGCGAGTGAGGTAGGAAGCGGAACCTGATGTTAATAATGCGGCCAACACTTCAGCCCCTCTCCATTTCTCTCCTCCAATTTTCTCCTGTGACAATTTATAGGTTAGTTTGATGCTTGAATAGCTTGTGTCTGTTCAGTAATATGTATTCTCCGTAAGTATTCCCTGCTGTGGCGTATCCTAAGAGAACTCCATCAAATAATTATCTTCCCCCTTTTTTATTCACAGCCTTTTCACTCGATCTGCATCACTATAAAATATTCCAATGGTTTTTTTCCCTCTTTGCACGCAGCCTTTTTGTGATTGTAAAGTGTATTTATGTACAATATTAAATCTACCCGACGCAGTTCTCTGTCTTGGCACTTTCTCTGTTTTGAGGCTCCAGCCTCCCTTAGACCAGTGCGGCCATCTTCCATCTCAGCAACGAGGCGCTGCGTCATTTGTGTGGGCATCACACCGGTTCTGCACAGATGGAAGATGCGGCCTGCACTTTCCTGTGGGATCCCACCGGATTTCCACACGTGTCCCCCAGGGCCCAAGGTGGTGCCCCCTGGAAAAAGCAGCAGGGAAAGCGTCTTGTAGCGTTGTCTGTATTGCTGTAGCCCTGAGCACTGGGGCCTAAGTACCAGCCCACGGTTGTTCAGGGGTTCGGGCAGGCGTACAAAGGGTCCTCCCATCCACATGGCCAAAGCTCACGCCAGAGCAGCGGCTGAGTTAGAAAACGGGCCCATTCTTGCACTCAAGACTGAAAGGAACGTGGCAGTTTCCAAGGTGATGCGAAGATCTGGCTCTGCCTTTGGTCGAAATCAAAATGGACTGAAAGAGACAGTTCTCTGTGCATGCAGCAGGTGCTGGACCAACTTTCGGTCGTTCGGCCACAGGGGCAAGTCGCTGAGGTGCACAAGGACTCCGTGTGGAGCACCGCGATCAAGCGGCCGGGCTGGGAGGCCCGAGGTGGCCACTGCAGCATCCAGCAAACTCGGGAGCAGATCGAGGCGGCTCGGTGGTTGCTCTGCTCAGAGGAACACCGTGCGCTTCTCGATGCACTTCCGTCCTCACTCTTCCCGTTCACACGTCACTCTCTCATTCTTCTCAGAACCAGGGGAAGGGCCCAGGAAATGCATGAATGGCCACAAAGGTGGAGACGGGACTCACTGCAAGGGCACCCCATGTTCTGGGGGTCCGGGAAGAACCCCAAGGCCTGAGGCAGTGTCCTCGAAGCCCAGCCACAAGCAGAAAGGGCTGTGGGAGGACGACAGTACAGAGAAGCAAGCACTGTGTGTTCCTTCTCGTTTGCAGCCTGGCGTGGTGTGCGCGCCCGCCCGTCCCAGTTCTTTTCTTGGTTCCTAATTGTTATTTTGACTGCTGCGCCAGGGCCTTATCAACGAGGCTTAGAGAACTCGCTTGCATGTGCAGAAGCGTGTTTTCAGTCTCTCAGGAAACCGCCCTTGGACTTGGCAGCTGTCAACCGAGTGGCAACACACCCAGTGAGCTGAGCCAGAGTTTTCCACGGTGCATCCAGCCAGCTGCGATGGGCTCTTCCGCGGACCAGCTCTGGGGAGGCGGTCTGGTCTCCGGAAGATGTGCAGGCATGCTCCAGCAGAACACCCAGGCCCTCCATGTGATGCCCAACCGGGGAACCAGGCGCACACACGCAACCCTGGACCAGTGAGCTCACAACTCTTGACCAGTCCCCCAACAAGTCCCGGACAAGGAAGGACCCCCACCTCCCAGGACCAGGTTCAGACATGCTAGAAGCCTGAGCACAGAAGGATCAAGGGAGCACACTGGAGGACACATCTGAATTTATCCCACCGCTCACTTTCCTGTGGTTTAACTATATATGGAAACGCATGGGCTTTATTTAGTATGCTCCTTGGGCTCTGAATCTCGGCGAGATATCGATCAGATTGCCTCAGAATTTCTTGTC
The DNA here is from genome assembly GCA_023646645.1 of Varanus salvator macromaculatus. NCBI lineage: Eukaryota > Metazoa > Chordata > Lepidosauria > Squamata > Varanidae > Varanus > Varanus salvator. Next base: position 1,560,202 of record JAIXND010000621.1, read on the forward strand.
AGAGGTGAAGCAAGACTTGAGGTTTGCTTATTTGCTTTAGTGGCTTCTCCTGCCTATAAGGGAAGAAACACATGCCAGTCCTCCCACCTGATCTTGCAGGCGCACCTACACTTCTGCCGCCCTCCTCTTTGCACCGCAGGCCCTGCCCTGCCCGCCCTGCCCTGTGGGCCTCTTCTGGCGGGCGAGCGAGCGAGCGAGCGAGTGTTGTCGCCCGTGAGATGCCATTACCTCAGGAAGGTGTTGGCTGGCCTGCAACGCAACGTGCTCAGAGCCATGGGAACTTTCACAGCACGTCCTCTTTGCACCTGGTCGGTGCCCACATGCTTCCCGGCACCTGGACGGCACTCGCCCCGTGACTCCGCATCTGTTCCCACGGCAAGCGAGAGACGTCCTGGAGACTGAGCACAGATGCTGCGGGGGAGCCAGCGATACCTGAGGGACAAACCGCCGAGTATCTCCTTTCTTCCTCTCTTGGGCCGGCTTCCTTCCACCTCTGCACACCTTTTAACAGCAGTTTCCAGGTACAGGTGCATACCTCTTCTTTTATAAAATTCGTTTCCCCAATGCGAGATGCATCCTTTTCCAAAACTGTGTAGCCACTGACCTTCCATTGCTACTGTGGCCCACACCTCCACGATTGCAAACTATGCCTCACATCGCCGCTGAAGAGCATGGAGCTCGGAGAGTCGGAGGCCCAGCTTCTGCGGCTGCAATGGCCTTTGTCGCTCTCGTCTCTGGACGGATGGGGCTTTGGGTGGCAAAGGAAAGTTAGGCGCGAAGCCCAGCGCTGGAGCATTAGGAAGGGAAGGGTGCTAAGCGCTTGCTCCTGCCTGTGTCGCCAAGGTTTGATTTAAGTGGCTGAAAAGCAAATCACCCAAGGAGGCCGCCCCAGCAAGGGTTAACCGTGTGTATAAAATGGATTGCAATTTTTAGTAATTCAGTATAATCACAGTCTAGCAGCAGGTTGCTTTTCCAGCAGGAGGGTTGGGAATTATTTTCTGGAGTTTGCAATATAGAACTTAAATTAAGCCTCAGAAGTCAGGGGAGCTCCGTCGAATCCCTAATGTGGTGCTAAATTCTCAGTGGCACAGGCTTTGTATTAAAGCCTTTGCTAGCAATTAGGTTCATTAACTATCACAAAACCTTATTTATTACCCGGCTTGCCATATGGTTTCCCAGCTAAAGAATGGCACCCGCTCTAGCACAGACCATTTGGTGTCATAAAAATGTTAACAAATAACGTTACGGCTCTCGGAGGCAAAAGGGCTCCCCAGGTTGGCAGGTCAGGAGCAAGAGGAACGGATATCGGGTGGGAGCAAACTTCTGTGCAGGAGCGGAAGGCTTTTCCCTGGCAGCAGATCCCGGGGCTTGCGGGCGCAAATGGAAGTGCGAGGCATGTGCTCGGCGGGCTCCTCCGCCCTCCAGCAGGTCGTGGAGAGTCGGAGTGGTGCAGCTGGGAGCGGCCGACGTGCCCTGCTCCGTGTGGGACTCCGGCTGAAGCATCCCTCCCCGTGGCAGGCCAGCTGCGGCTTGGAAGCCTCCGCAGGGGGAGAGCCCATGACTCTCCCTGGCCCTCCTGATGGCCAGCCGGAACCTGGCTTCCTGGACTGGGCCCATCATCCTGCTCTCTGGGATGATGGAGCAGAGCTGCCAGCCCTCTTTGTGACAAGCTTTCACCTACTTGATGAGCACTATCATCTCTCCCCCTGGTTTTTCCTTCTCAAGGCAACCACTGCATTGTTTCCAAGACTATGGAGTTCTCTATGATCTGTTCCAGAATTTTCTGGGGATTGATGTGGGGGGGGGGGCTGGTTTGCAGTTCTCAGGGTCCTCCTTCCCCCCTTGTGATGGCATTCACCCTCCCCCACTCATCTGGCACAGCCTTTGGGATTTCTCAGAGACACCAGGCGATGCCCTTGGACGTTCTTCTCCCGGTTCCTTTATGGCAGGAGGATGCATTTCCTCAAGCCCTAGAGATGCATGCATTCAACATAACGAGCTATCCCCCTGCCCTTTCCCCATCGACCTCCTTCTGCCATCCTGCTCCTTCAACTTGTACTTCACCTTTGCCATGGATCATGGTTCCAATCTGGGAGAAGACTGAGCCGAAGTAAGAGCTGGGCACGTCTGCCTTTTCGGGTCCTCTGTGGTCGTGCTCACTGAGTAGCTGCAGCTACTTTCATTCCCTCACCTTTCGCGATGCATGTATCTGAAGCAGCTTTGTTGCTTTTCAGCATCCCTCCCTAACCTGCATATCGCCACCGTGAGTTCCACAATGGGAGAAAAGGTGGGATATAAATTTAATAATAAATGACTGCAATGCTTCTCACATCCCAGAAGTGAGGAATCTGCACCTGGAAAAATTCACTCTTCTGCACAGCCGCTGAAGGGACTCCCGTCCAGCTGTGCTCATTCAGTCACCCTGGTGGCCCTTCCAGTTCACATTTATGGATGGATTTTATGTGTTGCCGTTTTTTCCTACATCCTTCTGCCTCCAGACATGGAGCTTGGATGGTGTCTAACCCACGGGAATGAATAAGAACAAGATAATAAAAATCCTGGAAGACTGTGTCCAGTTCTGGGCACTACGATTTAAGAAAGATGCAGGTAAATTAGGAAGGGTCCAGAGGAGGGCACCAACAATGATCCAGGGTTTGGAAACACTGCCCAAGAGGAGAGACTGAAGGAACTGGGCAGGTTCAGCCTTGAGAAGAGAAGGCTGAGGGGAGCTGTGATAGCTTGGTATATATGTACCTCCAAGGCTCTCACAAAGAGGAAGGTCAAGATCTCTTCTTGCTGAGGCCAGAATGCAGGACGCGGAAAGATCCAGTCAAGTTGCGACGACCCAGATGCAGGCTGGACACCAGGAAGAGCTTCCTCACGGTCAGAGCAATACGGCAGTGGGACCAGAGGCGGTGGGCTCTCCCACACGGGAGACGTTCAAGGAGAAACTGGGCAGCCCTCTGAGTGGGATGGTATAACATGGTGTCCTGCACCGGCAGGCGGCTGGACTTGATGGCCTTTGGGCCCCTTCCCACCCTACTGTTCTATGATTCTGTGATTTTATGATGCACTCCCTGCCTCTCAGAAAGTTAGCCGTGAAAGTCCCTTATATCAGAGCTCACCATAAGTATGCACACGCACATCAAGGCAGAAGCTACAACCACAGCCGTAACAAGCAAACCCACCCCAACAGGCAAAGCACCTAGGCTGTTTGCTTTGGCATCCGGCAAGAAGGTGTTGGCACACTGCCGCCTCCTCCCAGCGAGGAGACCTTCCGGAAGCCTCCCTTGCGCGGAGTTGGCAGCCGAGCCTCGCGCAGCCCCCTCCGCTGCACGCCGGCACCGCTAGAGGCCAGCCGCGGCCGCAGCGAGGGGAGCGTCGGGCGTGCGGGAAGCTCATCGCAGCCTGGCAGCTTCCGAGCCTGACTTGGCAGTTGGTAACCGCCAGTTTGTGGGCTTTGGGGTGATGCGGGTGCAGCAGGAGGACTGGGCAGGAGTCCAAAGGAAAAGGAGGAAAATTAGCTGCTGGTTTTTTTCCCCTCTTTCCCGTAAAGTGGGTTTAAAAATAAATAATCCACCAGTTTGCTCCTCCTTAGTTAAAAATAGACAGTTGCCAGCACCAAGGTTGTTCAGCAGCATTTCAAGGAAAGCGAGACACCTTGTCCTGTGGACCTTATTGTCACAGTCTCCGTTCAGGTCAGCTGGGATCACAGGAATTTACGCTTGTGGAAGGACCGGGTTTACTCTTTGGAGCCTGGCCGGTCTTGGCTGATTTCCTTCTGTTCCCCCCCACCCCCCAGGCTTTCTCTCTGCCAGCTGAAGTGGGTGGAAGGGACAAAAGCAACCTGGCATATCCACAGAGGCAAACTTAGAAAAGCTTATCAGAATGTAAATAAACACGCAGGACGCCTCGTGAAAGGGTGGCCAGGGAGCCCGTGCACCTGCCCATGCAGTCTGCTGTCCACCTGCCCTGCTGACTGCTGATACAGTCGTGTGTCGGTGCCATTTTCTTAAAGGCTGCTGACATTCGATGGGGCAAACAGCTTTGCAGCCTGGCTTGAGAGTGTGGCACTGGAAACATGGCCTGCGAACAACAAGGGTGGCGATTTGATGAGGCTGGACTTTGCAGTGGGTGGCAAGTGGTTTGGCAGAGCCTGTCCCATGGCTGCATGAAGTCAAAGAAGAGATCTGGTCCGGGCTTAGCGAAGGGTCTTGCAGCAGGCAGCTGGTTCTAGTTCTGGCCCAGTTCGGGCAGTATGAGGATGGGAGAAGATCTCGGGGCAGCGCGGACACACAAAGATCATGGCACATTCCCCCCCCCCCCCCACCCCGGCCTGAACCAAGCAGCCCTAAATTGCCCCCTTTTTGGGGTGGAGTCAGGCGCGGTTGCCAATTGTCTTGATTTACAAATGTTATCAAAAGTCCGAGTAGTACAAGAAGATCCATAAAGATAAGATCTTTCCATAAAGATAAGATCCCAAGGACTTCTTGTATCTCCAGCAAATGCTAAAGAAATAAAATTGGTTAATGGGTAACTTGGTAGCCAGCCGTAACTTTGGGTGTGGTTTCTGAATTAGACTTACAACATCTCTGCAGTTCTTCCTTCAGCGTCTCCTGGGGTGGAGATCTCGGCATGGCTGCCAGCGAGTTTTTTTTAATTCCAGCCATCCAGGTCACTATGGAACGGGGCACAGACAAGCACACGGCGTGTGTCTTGAGCGGCAGCCCACGGGGGCAGAGCATGCCGGCTCCCTGATGCCACCATCGCTGCTGGCTCACATCTGGACCATAAGCAGCTTGCTTCCAGCATCCAGTTTCTGGCACATGACAGGCAGCGCAGGAATTCCAGAGCGGGGCACAAAGGCCCTCTCAAGTTCTCCACCCAAGGTGCGAAGACATGGAAGGACCGGAAATTTTCCAGGAGTGGCTTGTGAACAGGGCGCAGGAGACGAGTTCCTTCTTCCCCCCACACGCCCAGAGCTCCTTTGCAGGCAACAGCTCTCGACTGCACCACCACTCCGCTGCGATGCGCGGGACCCAGCATCACTCCGCGGCACAGAGCAGGGGGAGGGAATGCGTCCGTCCCACCCCAGACTGTCCGTGCAGATTCGGCAGGGTTGCCTTCTTGATCTCCGGGAGAGACAAGAGAGAAAACTCTGCCACTTTCTCAGGAAAAGAGTCTTCTGAGAAATTTGGGCTAAGCTCCAGCATTCGCTGTTTGGGTCTGTCCTGACTGCAGGAAGTCTCTGACGAGGACTTGCATGAGGCTTCTTCTGCTTACGTTGCCAAGCTAGAGGGACGTGCCACCGAGCCGCTCGGTGCCTTTGCCATCCTAAGCATGCGCCAGAGCTTTGCCTCTAGGAACCGTCACCCCCCTCCACATCTGGGCAAGAGAGCGGAGGAACGCCGGCGGCCTTCTCACCACAGCCAGGGGCTCATCCGCATGCAAGTTTTGGGAGCTCCGGGATGTGCGGTGGTCTCGGCCCATCCAGCATCCAAGGGCCAGCCCTGAAAGAGAGCCTGGCTGGCCGCTTGCTCAGTGGGTCCAGCCGATGAGGCGTGGCAGCTGAGGGCAACCGTGGTGGGCGGGAGACTTATGGAGGGAGCCGGACCATCCAAGAGGCCTGGCCCGAGGGACCTCGGACACCTGGCTGTGCCACTTGATCCAGTGAATACTGTTCCTATCATGCTGGCATTTTGGCCCACCGACAAAACAAAACAAATGAAACTGGACCAAAACAAAACCAAGCATCCCCGACTGCAGCAGGCATCTCTGTTGGTGTTGCTCACCTTGAGACAGACCATCCTGGCATGTCGCTCCATGTTGTGTTTTCCCTGCTGCCTCCACATAGTCCTACTGGCATGTCCCTGCCTCGTCCTCTGCATTCAGATCACGTGGATTAGAGCCCTCCCGGGCCCATCAGCTCTTTCCCCTCGCCTAGTGCCTTATCCAGAGCCACCTTCCCTCCTCCCACTCCACCCTCACAATGGATCCGGTCTTTTTTTCCACCCAAAAACCCCTTCAGAGAGTTAACAAAATAGTCTAGTCACTGTCCTTACCTGAACCCAGCCTGCGTTCATGTGCTTTCTGTGCTTCTGGCAGGCTTTGCTCTATTAATCGGTTCCCTGGCTCAGGACTTGTCGCTCGCTTGGTCCGGTAGAGGCCGGAGTTTTAGGGCAAGCGCCCATTCCCACCACCCACTCAGGAACCCGCTTTCTGCCACAAAACTCTCTGACTCCAGGCTGGACACGGAAGAGACACATTCCATGGCACATGTGAACATCACATGTGTGAATGAGCATGCGCCGTAACAGAATGCCTTCTTGCACCGCTACCTGCATACTGGGAGATGCCCCGGGGGGACGGGGCGGGAGAGGATGGTGAACCTGGGGCAACTAATCGCCCTCCTTCAGCAGAGCAGCAGAACTGGGTGCTGGGCCGCGGCTTCCATGCTGGGTCAGCGGGAAGGGGCGTCCCCGCTGCAGTTCTGTTCCTCTTTGCAAATCAGGCAGATGCATCCTGTTCATGACCCCAAATACAAAAGCAGGAATGGGAAACCCAGGAAATTTTCAGTTCCCCAAACTTGCATTTGTGCTCCAAGGCATGCACAGGCTCCTGGGGAGAAATGCACAGATCTGTTGTGAGCCACCTGATGGACCAGCACGTGCATATCAGTCAATCAATCAATCAATGTGGAAAATGTCAGAGCTTTTAGGGTAGAGTGGAGAAGGGAAACGGGATGGTGTGTATGTGCGAGGGGGTCATAACTACCTCATGCAGGAAATTGAGCCACATCAAATCAAACCCCTGCACTTATTAAGACATCAACAGCCGTGCTTGCGACGTCTGGCTTCAATTCTTGGGAGTACAAAGGATGTCTTCTAAATATAGGCATCATAGAGATGATTAGGTCATAGGCTGCTAGAGGAGACATTTTAATGCAATTACAAACCAAACCATGCATTGTCAGAGAGGAGGAGAGGAAAAAACAAACATGACAGCTCGGAGCATCAGTGCCTGGTTTGCAGTGCTATGAAGCCTGCCTTCCTTCGCTGAGTCACTGCTGAAAATATTTCTTCCTCTTGGATGAAGCGAGGCCGGGGGTGGGAAAGATGGACTGGACGGCCTTGGTTGACAGAGCAATCCTGAGTCAGGTCTTTCCGTGGTCTTCTGAATGTTTGCGTCTGCGAGCCACGAGCCACTGGGCATGTTGTTCCAGACACCTGCCACCCCACATTGCGCAGACAAGGGGCTGAGCTGACTCCGAACGGGAGTCGCTGCTGTTGGGAAGCACGGCTGAGCGTCTCAGTGAGTGAAATTCCTGGGGTCTCGGCTCTCAGGCATGTGCAAGGATATTTACATCAGAGCTGCCCCTTCCCTGGGGAGAGAGAATCAGCCACATCAGCTGGCAGATGCTGAACAGAGGAGGGCTGAATTGGCCGGCCTGCTTTCTCTCTTTCTCATTTTTCCAGTTGTAAGTCTGGCTCATCTCAAATCCCTCCAAGTTTAACATCCGGTTGCTCCTGAAGTTCAAGCCGCTTTTAAAGACATGCACGGCCATGCAAATTCATTCACATTCTTCCAAACGTCTGTTTCTGCCTATTGTAGACAATTTGGGAGCTATTTCCCTAGTATAACGCATTTTAACCCACTTCCCCATAATATAAGTACACATGCTTTCCTCTGGAGTAATCTATCACAAAATCCAGAGCAGCGTGAACGTCAGCGCTCAGTGCACTTTATTTCAAATAGTGGATCAAATGTGGGTCGTTAGGAAGATGTGTGCTATGCTTAAATTTGACGGGACTAGATTTATCTACCACCCTTGTCTGTGATACACGGCAGGACTGCAGGGGGCGCTGCAGGAGAGACCTGTCGGTCCCTCGCGGAGGCAGAACACGCACCTTTGAGCAAGCACTGAACGTTTCTCCTCCCACTGGAAAAATTAGGCAAAATCCTTGGTCAGAAAATTTCACCTCCCAGTTCCAGCTTCTGAAAGGTGTGAGGAAAGCAAAGCTTCACGTTACATTGCTCTTCTCTTCCTCCCTGGGTTTTGCGCTCTTTCTCTGACTCTTCTAACAAAATGGGACACATACAGGAATCACGCACCTGGCCAGGCCCGCTCCTGGGGAGGTCTACCCAGGAACGCGTTCCATTGAACTGAATGGGTGCCTAGGCGGCGGCGCAGGCTGTTCAGTTGGAAGCATCACCTGGCCTTTGGCGGGGATGAGACGACATCACCGAATGTCCATGAACACTCTAACTTTTGAGAGGAGCGATGTGAGCATCGCCACGCAGACCAGCTACGTAGCTTGGGAGAGGCGAGTGAGAAGCGCTTTTGACTTTGAGAAAGCCGAAGGTCTAAGTGTGGGGAGTGGAGAGACTGGAGGTCTGAGCGGGCCAGCAGGGAGAGAGGCTGGGAAGCGGAAGAGGGAAAGGGCCGGGCAGCGGAAAAGTGGGCCGAGGAAGCAGCGAGAGAAGGTGGGGCATCAGAGGAAGGAAGGTGGCAGTGGCTGAGTGGAGAAGGCAGAAGCTGCACAGGGCAGGGGCAGAGGCCTTACAGCGATGGAGAAAACAGGCCAGTCTCACGAGTGGTCGGCAGGATGGAAGCACCGAACTTCTGTACTGTGAGGCAGGCCAGGCTGAGCGTCATGACTGGCCCAGAGACACGCAGCGAGCTTCGTGGCTGAGTGTGGGCTGGAGCCCGGCTCTCCTGAGTCTCAGTCCGGGACTACAGCACCTCGCTGGCTTTCCACTTGGCCACACCCGTGTTTTGAGCCCGCAGGCTGCTCTGGCCTTTCCTCTGGGAAGCCGCGACTCCTCTCAAAAGGCTGACTGAGCACATTTCATGCATTGCCCATGCACGGGAAACGCGCTGTGAAGGAGGCCACCACCGAGAAGCCCCTGTTGCTGACAGAGCCTTGGGTCTCCTCTGAAAAGGTCTCCTGTCCTCCAGGAGCAAGAAGCGGGGAGGCCGTCTGGGAGGCGGCATCCCTCAGGGACCAACAGGGCAGCCCAGGTGCATGGGGGGTGGTGTGACCCCCCACTCTCCATGCAGCAGCCCCTGCGCTTCGGTGCTGCTCTGCTAGCTATCCCCTTTCCCGAGGCCTTTGTTATCAGGCTGCTCCTGGTAAATGAGCGTCCTTTGGTCCCCGCATACATTAAACGCCATTATAATTATAAGCACTTTCCCTCTGCAGATTACGTTCACCCCACCACGAGCCCCCAGGCGTCTCTGCACTTAATGTGTTCCTTATCTTGCTGTTTTAACTGGTGCTGCTATTGGCCGGGGCCTGTTTGTGGCATCCAAGAGACGGGAGGAAGGAGGGGGCCTTCTTGGGAAGGGGCGCTTGGCTGCATGCGGGAAATCGACGTTTTTTACTTCCAGTGGACACATTTCACTCTGTGGGGCTGGGGGAACCAAGTCCTCCCGCCGCCGCTGCCTTTCTTGACGCCATATGGAAAAGTCGCTGCGGGGTGTCGCTGGCAAGGCCCACACGCTGGCCTCCAGCGTGCCACACCTGCGCTTAGTATGGCCGGAGGTCACCAGGTGGCCTTCCGCAGCGCGCCCTCCAAAAGGCCCCTGGCCCATCCCGGCCGAAGGCTCCACCTGGAAGCCCACCTCCCAGGCCTGGGCCTTTCCCTCCTTCAAGCCCAGCGCCATCCTTCCTGCCCCTTCGGAGCGGCAGGGTGGGCAGGCTGCCCGCCCAGCCTAGCCAGCCTTTCCCAGCCCCCCGCCCCCCTCCCCGCCAGGGCTCTGCTTCCCATTCTTGTCTTCCTCCCTGGAGAGGCTGGCAGTAAATCTTTGCCCTCAAGTCATTCTGCAAGAAGCTGCCCTGCCATTCCTATATAAAGCAGATTTAATTGGCTTGGACTTTATCTGCAACGAATTTAATAAAACTTACCGGGCCGCCGCTGCCGCCCGTGAGTGCAGCTGTTTTTCTAATGTGGCAGCACCTGCCACCCCACCGGGGGCCCTCGGGTCTTCACGGGGCCGGGTGGGTTGCCCGACGAGCCAGCCGGTGGCGGTGGGGGCACCCCAGGGGAGCGAGCGAAGCAGGATGCCGTGCGTGGCACGGGGCGCTCTTCCCCGAAGCGTGCAAGCGCTTGTGGCGGAGCTCCCTGAGCGCGGCGCTGCCCTTCGGTGCTGGCTGCCCTGCAGGCAGCAGAGGGACCGGACTCGGGACCCGCTGAGGGCGTCCTCGAAGCCCCGCTGCGACGGCTGGGAGCTGGTGGCACAGTTTGCTTTGGCACCCGGCGCCCGAGCCTTTACTGCCACGGGGGGCCGCATCCCAGGGACATTTATTTATTTGTTTGTTTGTTTGTTTGTAGCATTTTTATGCCGCCCCCATCGCAGAAAGCCTCAGGGCAGCTTACAAAGAAAACAGACAACACAGAATAACATTAAAAGTCTCATCAAGATGAACGGGGAGGGGCGATTCTGTATTCCCTGCAAATGGCGCATGGCAGCAAAGGCTCAGGACCCAAATCCTTTCCCTGCATGTCATTCTTGCGCTGCAAGGGAGAAATCCTGAAACCTGTCTGCACACTGTCATTCCAGCATCAGGTGCCCACCTGTGGCTTATTTAGAAATTGCTTTTAGGAAGGTGTGCAACTTTTAATTGATGGAGAGGTGAAATTAATTTGTTGCTCTTACTAAAAACAACTTTGGTTGGAAGGTGCCCCAAGTAACAGCTGAGTAGCGTTCTTTGAAAGTTGGGAAACACAGACTTGGGCACATCAGTTCCATGTCTCTCCTTTAGCAAGAAGACTGCCTGCAGTGATGAATGAACACAACACAGAACAACAAAGTGAGTTTGTTTCGGGGCTTTTTTCCACATTTCTTTTTAAAAATTCAGTATTGTATTTTTAGATGTTTGCACTGCTGGTGGCTTTTACTTTGGTTTTATACTTCTAAAAGTTTTATACTATGCTTTAGCATGTCGTATTTTATGGTTTGAACTTTTGTGAACTGCCCAGAGAGTTTCGGCTGGTGGTCAGTGAGGAAATATAACAGGGTTAGGATGTACTAGGCTTAGTAGCAGGGCTAGTCAGAATGACTAGGTTATTTTTCTCATACACAGCCACATGCAAGTTTTATGCATCCAAGGGTGCCTTGGGACAGGCAGCTGTATGCATTTCTACCAATCAGAAGACACTCCACAGCTGCTCCAACTTTTCCCCTTTTTTTGCAGTTAGGGGGCAAAAGGTCGGAAGAGGTGGGACGATAAGGGAGGGTCACAGATGGAAGCAACATGGCCTGAATCTTCTTTCAAGCTCCATGAATGAGGCAAGATGGTGGCCCAATGTGGCCATTTTGGGGTTGATATGCTTTTTGGTTCTGTAATATACTTCTAATTGGCTTTTAATCTATAGTGCTTGGCTTCTAATTGGTTGGTTTCTAATCTATAGTGATGGTGGGATATAGACCACAAGGTGAGAAGCTGAGGTTGGGGGAAGATATTATACTTCTAGACACAGTCTGGTGGCTCGTGAAATCAGATATGGAACCTCTGCGTAACATCCCACGTGGCTGTGAGAGATCACAGAGAACCGAGATTTGCCAACATCAAAATTAATTTGGTTCCAACTTACCTTGTTGACTTCAGTGGAATCTAAGTGACATGTTGCCTAGACTGAGGCCACGAAGCTGCTTATTAAGAACAGGAGAGATGACCCCTTTCCATGTGGGGCTTGAAGGAGTGATCCACAGTGATCTTTCGCTCACCAGGCAATTAATTGGAGATTAAGATCTGGGGGTTAATTGTGTCTTTTCTTCGCCATTTTGCGAAGGCAGAAATGCTTCTGCAGCAGCTGAGGAAGGACGTGGAGGGAAGGAAAAGCACCGCTCCAATTTTTCAGCTTGCTGGGAGTTCTGTGGATCAAAATGCTCCTGTGTCATTTCTCACTTGGGTCCTTCAGCTCCATCGCCCTGAAACCGCTCATTCTGCCCCACACCACCCAATTAAGTTTATTCAGTAGTTTCCACATTTCTGATAATGTGGAAATTTCTGGAAAATGGACATCTCCCATCCCGTGAATCGAAAAGAGCCGTCGTTCTTCGTGCTGGGACGCAGCTAGAGGCAAACCTCACTTAGACATAGATTCCCCTTTGAGGTACGTGAGGCTCTGAAACCTTCCGCAAGCCCAGGCGGAATCAGTCTCCATTAGGACCTGGGCTAATCGGCGACCCTCAGAGCCACAACACTGGGCTGCGTTTGGGGAGCCCGAAGCGAGTTCAGGCCGATGCAGAAGCTCGGTCACCGGGGGGGGGGGGGGCATTTGCTCTGGGGCTAATGCGCGGGCTGCCCAAATGTGCTTCGAGGATGCCCCCCCGCCCCCACAGACCAGCATGGCTGCACTCGCTTTGTTTTGCTAACCTCTCCCGCCCCTTTCCTTCGCGGGCTCCGCGCCGGGGATCGTCTCCCCGCTTGCGCGGCGGAATTGCGCGCGTGTGCTGGGCAGGCGCGCCTCGGCCCCGCAACAGGTCAGAGCCCCGAGGGCCCGGCGCGCACCTGCGCAGGTGCTGGCGCAACCTGCGCCGCGGGGAGCCTTTGTCCGACTTTGGGGCGCGGGGCGGGGGGGCGCGGCGGGGGGCGGGGGGGCAGCCGCCGCCGCCTTTCCCCGAGAGTTGGAGCTGCGGCAGGTGCTTGCGAGGAGGCGGAGCGGCGGGGGAAGAGCGGCGGGGGGGGCGCCGCGTTTCTCCCTCCGGCGGCCGCCGCCTCCATATTTGATCAGGGCAAAGGGAAAGCGCTGTCCAGCAGCGGCTGCGGCGGCCTCCGAGCTGCCCCGCGCGGTCCCGCCCCGCCCCGCTCCGCGCAACTTTCCCGGGAGGCGCTCCGGAGCCCCGCGCCACGGCGCTCGTCCGCCGAGCCCCCGACCCGCAGCAGCCTTTCGGCAGCCGCCCGCGCCCCCCGACCTATCGCGACCGGCCCGCCGCGCGCCCCCGCATCTTTCCGGCCGAGGATCCCGCGGCCCGCGAGCGTGGGGGGGTGGTCGCCAAGGGGGTGAAGCCAGGAGGGTGCTCGGGGCGGACGGCTGCTTCTGGTCTCTGGCCTCCCCCCCCTCACGAGCCCCCGGGCTCTGAGTCCCGCGGGAGGGCGCTCGCTTGCTGCCTCCATCTCCCCAGCGGCGCTGCGACTGGAGTGGCCGAGGGGACGCTTGGGCCCCCGCTGGGGGCATGTCTGGTGACGGAAAGGGGAGGCTCGGCCCGGTACTTTCAGAAGTCGGAGCGCACCCGAGGGAGCGCCTCTGAGCACGTGCAGAGCGCCTCCCTCTTCCCGCCGCAGAAGGGCCAGCGGGGCGCACGCCCGGCCGCCTCGCCATTGTCAGGCCACGCGCGCGGACGCGTCCCCCGCGGCCACGCTCCGGGCGGGCCCTCCCGCCCCCGCGAAAGTCGCGCCCCCCGCCCCCCGGGAGTCGCGCGGGGCCGGGGCGCGGCGGGGCGAGAAGGCGGCAGGTGAGCCTCGGCCCCGTCCCGCGCGCCCGGCCGCGCCGCCTCGGCACTAGGGGTCAGCCCATGCCCGGCCTGGCCGTGCGCCGCCGCCGCGGCGGGCGGGGAGAGCGCGGCGGGCGGGCGGGCGGCCGCTGGTGGGCAGCAGCGCCGTCGGTGCCAGCAGTCAAGATGGTGCGGGGCCGGGGCTTCGGCGGGGCGGAGAGGAGAGGAGGGGCGGCCGACGCGCCTCGCCTCGCCTCGCCCGCCGCCGCAACGTCAGGCAGCGGCTGCCGGTGATTCGCTGGCCGCGCCGCCGAGGCCCTCGGGGGAGGCTGAGAGCGGGCGCTGCGAACTCGCTCGCGTGCCGCGCCGGCGATGCTGCTCCGCCGCCGCGCCGCCGCTCCAGCAGCCGGCCGCCCGTGCCCGGCGCAGCTCCCGGTGAGTGCCGTGCCGCGCCGCGGCAGCCTGCGCCCCGCTGGGCGGGCGGGCGGCGGGGACTGCGCCCGGGCAAGCCCTGCGCGCCCGGGGCAGGCGGCGCGGTGGTCCCGGGCCGGCGGCTCCTGGGCGCACGAGCGGAGGTCGCTCTTCCCGAGGGAGCCGCGTGTCCGGCGAGCCGGGCGGGGAGCAAGCGCGCCCGTCGGAGGACGGCGGCGGAGGACGGGGCTCTCGGCCGCGCCGCTGCTCGCGGGAGAGCGAGGCAGAGCGCGGGGCGGCCCCCGTCCTCGGCGCCGGGAAGCGCCCCTTTCCGACGGCCCCCGCGCAGCCCAGAGCGAGCGGCAGCTGGCCCGGTCGCGGTGGCGAGCTGGCGCTCCTCCCGCGGAGGCGGCGAGCTGGGCTCTCCGGGGTGCGTGTTCGGGCGGCCGCGCCGCGCTCCAGCCTGCCGCTCAGGCGCTCGCTTCCCGGTCGTGTGCGCCGGGGCTCGGCGGCTGCGCCCCGCGTACGGGGGCTGCGGGAGGAGAGGCTCGCCTCGTTCTCGAGCCGGGGTCCCCCGGCTCTGCCTTCCTGCGTACGTGTGTCGAGAGGGCGGGGGGGGGGGTCTCCCGTAGGAAATCGGTTTGGTGGGAGCGGGCGGGGCAGGTCAGACGCGTTCGTGGGGCGATTCGCGAGGCGGCGAGCGCTCCTTCCAGGCGACCCGCTTTGCGAGCGGGCAGAAGGCGAGGTCAGCGGCCGTGGCGTGGTCGTGAGAACCGCGGTTTGGGCGCGCGCGCGGGTGCGTGCGCGGATCGGGGGCCGCTGCGCCGCGATCGATGCGAAGGGAGAGACGGAGGGGAGGGACGGAAACAAACGGCGGCGGGAGCGCCGAAATTTCCCGGCCGTTTTTCGGGGGGTTGCGTGAGACGGGCACCCGCTGATCCCGCCGCCGCCCCCACGCGCCCCCTCCCCGCCCCAGTGCTGGCCGCCGCTCTCCTCAGCGCACTTCGTGGCATGAATGCCCCGGCACGGAGGCGGGTTTCGTGGCTTCGGCTGCTATTGAGCGGGACACTTTCGCGGGACGCGGAGCCAGGCGGTGGCGGCGGCCTCCCTCGCGGGTGCGTGTGAGTGCGGCCCTGCCGCGGCTCCGCGCTCTCGGGGCGGCGGTGTGCTCGCGAATTGCGCCCTCCCGCTCGCTCTCTCCGGGGTTCACTTGCGCCCGCTGGTCCACGCGGGCATCTCGCGCCCCCATCCCCAAAAGCAGGAACGCACCCCCCAGCACAGCTCCCGCCCCCGCCGCCTGCTCATTTGGACACGGATGGAACGAGCGCGCTGCTCGGGCGCTCCAAGCTGCAGCGATCCGTTCAGACGTGCTGCGGATTTCAACGCTCGCCCTACTCTGGGCCGGCCGGCGGAAAGCGTCGGAGAGCAGGCCCGGGGTGTGGGGATGCGCCGCCGTACGTCGGGGACAGACGCTCCCCGTGGCCTTTGTGTCCTTGGGCTGCGGGGAGAACGCTCGCCCTCCGCCCGCCCGCGCTCCTCCTGCCCCTCTCCGCGGCGAGGGACGGTGCTGGAGCTGGGTGAGCGGCGCCCGTGTGCGTGGAGGGTCGTTTCCCTTCCGAATCGCGCGGGGAGGGCGGCGGGCACTCGCATGATCTGTCAACGAGAGACCGGGTGAAAGCTGCCGGCTCCGGAGGCCGCCAAGAGCGCCGCGGAGCCAGCGGGGCTGCGCGGACTCCCCCAAGCGCAGCAGCCGCGGCACCCAGCCTAGAAAGTTGGGCGTGAGTGCTTATAACGGGCGGGGGGGGGGGGATAAGGAGTGAACCCACAGCAGCAAGTGGGTCTTGCTACTGAAGGGGTGTGCGTCAAAGACTCCACGGTGTGGATGTTCGCAGCAGTCGAGTTGCCGTAGCTAGGATGGCGCGGAGCGGATCCGCTTGCAAGGGGGTCGCTGCCAGCACGGGTTGGTGACTGCGCCTCCCCCCAGGCGCCGGCCGGCCGGGACCGTGGGGAGAGCCGGCCGGGTGCCCGGGCGCCCTCCGCGCGCTCCCTCGCGGCCGCATGGAACTTTTTGCCAGAGACAAAGGGCAGGCAGCTCCCGGACAGGCGCGGAGCGTCGCCAGCTGCACTCCTGGCAGAGCCTGTGCGCGCGTGTGTGTGTGTGTGTGTGTGTGGAGCGTGTGCGTTGCAGCCGCAGTGACGGGGCGAGCGGCGCAGGGCCGCCGAGAAGGGCTGGGACGGAGGCGCGCTCCCCGCACCCTCTTTTCTAGGAGCGGGTGGGGAGCTGCAGGGGAAAGGCTCTTGCGAGGTGGGAGCAGCAAGTTTGTTTGCGCGCAGGTCGGCGTGCGCGCCCCTCCCCCGTTCGCCCCCTCCCCGCGGCTCCCATTGTCCCTCTGTCAAAGGGTGGCTTGTTGGAAGGGAGACAAAGCAAAGCGGAGCGAGAGCCCGAGCCCGAGCCCGAGCCCGGTCCCATCCTGCGCCTGCCCTTCCAGTCCAGCCGCTCGCTCACGCGCACACTCGCCTCCTGCACAGGCGCTCCATCGGCTCCCGCGCCCCTCGGCGTGCAGGTCCCCGCTTGGCTTCCTGCCCGCTCCCCGGCCCGTTCTCACGATGCTCGCGAGTCCCCCACTAAAAGATCTCTTTCTCTCCACACCTCCTCCCCTCCCCGTTTCTCCTCCGGACAGGCATCTGACCCACGGCGAGGGCAGCCCCAGAGAGTGCGACCGGACGCCTCCCTCATGCCTGCGCCCCGGGAGGGAGCGTTATGGATGTGACTACGATGGGGATGCTACAGCTGCAGAACCCGAGCCATGCCACGGGGCTCCTGCAGAAGGCCAACCAAATGCGCTTGGCAGGGACCCTGTGTGACGTGGTGATCCTGGTGGACAGCCAGGAGTTCCACGCCCACCGGACCGTCCTGGCGTGCACTAGCAAGATGTTCGAGATCTTGTTCCATCGTAACAGTCAGCGTTACACCTTGGACTTCCTCTCGCCAAAGACCTTCCAGCAGATCCTGGAGTACGCCTACACCGCTGCCTTGCAAGCCAGAGTGGAGGATCTGGACGACCTTCTCTATGCTGCGGAGATCCTTGAGATCGAGTACCTGGAGGAGCAATGCCTGAAGATCTTGGAGACCATCCAGGCCTCGGAAGACAACGAGGGTGAAGCCAACATGGCCGATGGCGGCGGCGCCGACGAGGACGAGGACCGGAAGTCCAGATACATGAAGAATGTGCTCCTCTCCAAGCATTCCAGTGAGGACAGCGCCTACCCTGGCCTCCCCGGCCAGGGCCTGACGGGGCCAGTGCTGGAGCAGAGCCCCTCCGTCTCCACGTCCTTCGGGCTCTCGGCCATGAGCCCCACCAAGGCCGCTGTGGACAGCCTGATGACCATTGGCCAGTCGCTGCTGCAGGGCGCCCTGCAGCACACGGCCCCCGAGGACTTGCACTCTGCTGGCGCCCGCCCCCTGAGCATGGCCGAAGTGAAGACGGAGGCGATGCAGGTGGACGAGGCCTGCAGCCACGAGAGCCCAAGGGCGGCCGACCTGAGCACTTCCGGCGGCGACCGGAGTGAGGACAAGGGCAAGCAGGGGCCCGGCACCCCGACCCGGGGCAGCGTCATCACCAGTGCCCGTGAGCTGCACTACCCCCGCGACGAGAGCGCCGAGCAGCCCTGCGAGGCGGTCCAAGGCCCGCCAGTGGGGCCGGAGCTGCTGGCCTCCCATGGGGAGAAGGCCATGGGCATCTACTCGGCACTGCCCAACCACAAAAACGACTCCATGCTTGGACTCCCCTCCTCCATGGCCCCTGCGCTCCACGTGCAGCCCGCTCTCGCCGTGTC
Organism: Varanus salvator macromaculatus; assembly: GCA_023646645.1. Classification (NCBI taxonomy): domain Eukaryota; kingdom Metazoa; phylum Chordata; class Lepidosauria; order Squamata; family Varanidae; genus Varanus; species Varanus salvator. The sequence goes on from JAIXND010000621.1 coordinate 1,577,891, forward strand.
CATGGACTTCAGTGCCTACGGGGCTCTCCTTCCGCAAGGCTTCATCCAGAGAGAGCTGTTCAGCAAGCTCGGGGAGCTTGCCGTGGGTATAAAAAGCGAGGCCCGAACTGTTGGAGAGCCATGCAGCGTGTGTGGGGCAGAGCTGCCGGACAGCGAGACGGTGGAGCAGCACAGGTAGGCTCCTTGAAGCGCCCGGCTCTCATACAGGCCATAGTCAGCCCTGCTTCGCGGTTTCTCCTCGGTTTGCACGTGCTCCTCTGTGACCTCTCCACCCACCCACCTTTCCTTCCTTCCTTCCTTCCTTCCTTCCATCCATCCATCCATCCATCCATCCTTCATTACCGCATTTCCTTCTGGCCTTTTCCCCTCTTGCAAGGAACTCAGGGCAGCTCCACAACCCGCATCTTCCTCTCCATTTTGTCCTTGTAATAAGCCTGTGAGGTCAGTTACGCTGAGCACCAGTGAGCTGCAGGGTTGAGTGGCGACCACCACCTGAGCCAACACCCTAACCACTATACCACACTGTCTCTCTTGTTTTTTGTCTGCTGGATCGCAGCAGGCCAAACAGCCTTTTCTTCTATAGGGCCCGCAAAGGTGCTGTGTGTTTGGGTGATCTAAAGTTGGATGCATGCTAGGCACAATTGCACAGATAATGTTTGCTAGGAAAAAGTAAAAGACACAGGGAAAAATAAAGGACAGTCCCCTGTCAGCAACGAAAAGTGGCCAGGAAGGGAGCAGGCTGCCGGCAGTCTGGAATCCTGATGACCTGATGGGGCATCGGGCTTGAGGGGGATCACAGGACAAATTCCTGCACAGGTCGGTGCTTTCGTGTGAAACGGTCCCTTTCCATATGTGATTGTTTGAGCAAGGTTATGCAGTGGAAGGGCTGATGGTTCGCGAGTCGCTTTTCACAGGCTCGTGTGTATTTTCCGATCAATAAATTAATGAGGTCCTGCCAGCTTGCCTGAAAGCTTATGCCTCTCTGGGCAGCCATGGGACCGGGCTCTAGGACTGTGCTGCTCGGGATGACCCACCTGGGCCAGAGTGAAGCCTGCAAAATTTGCAATGCACATGTCTGTCATTGTGGCGTTTCTACCTCCCCCCACCACCATTCAGAGCTTCCCCCACCTTCCACTGCATCTCTTTGCTATGTGTGTTCCTGACACGGAGAATGATGCTTGTGTTGTCGTTATGTTTGGCCTCAGCCTATTCTGCTGGCGCAATGTTGTGGTATATTTCCTAGTTCAGTTGTTAGCTGCTTTGGACACTATAACTGGAAGGCCGGGAATAAATATTTTCGACACATCTGAAACAATTAAAAATCCGCAGTCTGTTTCATGTACCTTCGTGCCGCTTTCAGGATTACCGGTTTAATTTTCTCTCTGTCAGACCTGTTGATCATGTTCTTTTTGCAAAGAGCCATCCAGAAATGGTTGCTCGCCACATTTGTGCTGTCGGCATTCACAGCTGATTTAAAGAGATCAATGCATGGAAAGGGAATTGACCTATTAACTATTTCAGTGAAATTTTGAGGGCTCAGGAATGAAAAGATGATGAGCTTCATTGAAATGATTTGCAAATTCGAGCATGGCTTCCGTTTGAGCTACGTTGCCTGCACGGATAGATGTACCGTTTTTAAAAAGAAAAGGAAATGTACTTTGAGATGTATCAACCCATTTTGACAGGGGGCAGCTCTTTTTAAAACACTTGGTCTGAAAACACAGAGATCGTTATCTCTTTTGCAGTGTCTTAATTCGGTTGCACCTGCTGTTGTCAATCCACATTTCTGGTCCCAGAACATAATTGATCTTTTGTGTTTCTTGAGCAAACTTCTGGTTATACCTTTGGGGACAAACTCCAGGAAATAATCCTAGTAGAGCTCTGTTGCGCTGAGCGAAAGTCTTTCCTTTTGTAGTTGATGGCTGCTTTGGGAATCTGTTTCTCGGGGCCTTCACTTGCTAGGCAGTGGGTGGGAAGCAACCGGCATATTGGCCTGCAGGTCTAGCGGGAAGAACATCTTGCAATGCTTTGCCTGCCGAGGCAGAAACCACAACTTGTGCCTGTGAGCGCCGTGTGCAAACATTTGTATTGGAAATATAGAGTTAAGCATATTTCTTGTGCATCTGATACTGTGTAAACATATTACAAGGCAGTCCGCTAATAGGATTTGAGGCAACAATGCCAGAGATACTCTGAAGTGTTTTAATGAACCAACACGTTTAATTACTGTAGTTCAAATTTACACAGGACTGGAAGTTCTCTTGCCTGTGCTCTGGCAGTGCCCACATGTGCTGGGGCAACCCTTCCCAACCCGGTGCCTTCCAACCACAACTCCCATCAGCCCCATTGCTGGCTTGCTGGGGGTGATGGGCTTTGTAGGCCAACAAATCTCACAGCTGCCAGGACGTCAATTAGCATTTGGGAACGAGGAGTAATTTTAGTTGCTTTCAGAAACTGCTGGCCAAAGCGATCTAGACAAGGCAGGGCAGCCTGGCTTTGCCTTCCGCTGTCCTAGGCCGTGACCTCCTCTTGCTCATTTGGGATGGTTGCTCGGCATTCGCCAGGTTGATCCTGCCCACGGAGTCCGGCGGGGCTGAGCACCCTGCGGGTGTGACGGGGTTTGCCATCTGAGAGCGCAGATTCCGCAGCCAAGGTTGCGGTGCGGCCTTTATTCTCAGGCTGCCGCTGCTGCGTCTCTGCAGCCGGTCAGTTCCTGCCTCTGATCCAAACGCAGACTATTTCTGGGTCGGCTGTCTCCTCTGGGGGCGTGGGAGCCCCCGTGTGCCGGGCTGCACCGCCCGACCCACGGTGTGCCTTAGGACCGGATGGTCGACTGACCCGAAAAGGTTTTGTGCCTCTGAACTGAATGTGTGGATGCTGTCCAAGACCCACTTCCCACATGGGGTAGATTAGGGAGTCGGCCACTCTTGGGGCCTTGCCCCATTTCAAGCTGCAAGCACGGGATTCGGCGATGGATGCAATCCACAATCATGAGATAATTCCCCGCCTGTCAGAAACTAGCTTGCCATAGGGAAGGGCCCGAAGCTAGCCTTCTCCCCAACTTGCTGGACTTCTAAGCGCAGGGAGCCCGACTGGAGGAATAGTTTGTCTCCCACTGCAATCAGCAGTGGTGTGTCCAGGAGACACCCTTACGCCCGATCCACTGTGAGCAAGAATTCCCCCCTCACCGCTGGGAATGGCGCGTCCAGCAATCGCGGAAGGATGCCCGCGCTCTCTGCAAAGAATATTCATGAGTGGCAAGGCACAGAGCAGCTACCGTCTGACTGCAGGCCGTGATCCTGAGGGTGAGCCCCACTGGGCCCCGTGGGGCTTGTTCCCGGATGGGCACCTGTGGGAACGCTGCAGATAAACGGCATTTAGGGCTTCTGGTGTTTTGGTGCTGCAGAGAGAGGCCCGAGGCCCATCCTTGGCAAGCGGCTCTCCTTCTCGCTGCAGTTAAATTTTAGGAAGGTGGATTCCTATGTGTCAGATGGACGTGTGACAAGACCCATCTGTGCAAGGCAAGGAGCAGACTTGCTGTTCCTTTGCACACTGGCTGGACCGGCCATGGATAAGTGGCTGGATCTAAGCCCCTGTCTTCCCATTTGCTAAGCAGGATTCCCAGTAGCTCCCCTGTCTGCCATGAGTGCAGGTGAATTCCAGGAGCACATGGGCTTGAATGCGTTGTGCGAATTATGGCAAACGCTGTTCCGCTCTAAAATAAACACAGTATTCTGAAGGCGAAGAAGGGTGCATGACCCAGCCTGGAGTGTGAAGGGGTACTCGTTTTGTTCTTGGGTGAAACATTGCTTCTCACCTTTGCTCGGAGCTTCATGGGCTGCAGTTCCAGGGCTTGGCAACTGTACCGCTTGGGGAATTTTTAATGCCAAGCCTTCGCGGAGTTGCCAGAGCTGATCAATAATCTTTGCTTGCATTCAAGCCAAGTTCACTACCAGGGTTTAGGATTTCCTTAATTTCACCAAATGGAGCAACTCTTGGGCGCACAGTGAGTCACTGAAAATTATGAGTAAGGCAGAAGATGCTTCCATCTAAAGAAGCATTAAAAATAAGACTCCATGTTAGGTGCTTGTGTGGATGTATTCGAAGCAAGAACTGTAGTTCTCAGAATTACTTTCCTCCAGTTGGTTTTCTGGGGAAAATAACCCACACTGAAATTTGGAGGATAAGCATCTGGATGGAGCGCTTCAATGAACAGCATAACTTCAAAATCGGTAGGCGGGATTCAGAAGGGGTGACTGGTGCGGGGTTTTGATGTTGAAGGACTCAGGGCATGTGAATGTTCCCACCTCGATTTGAACCCGGGTTAGTTTATAAATGATGAGGATGGTGAGGAACGAGCTTCAACCTTCTCTGAGCCCAGTGAAAGAAAATGGCAGAAAAGGTCTCAGCGAGTTTCAGTGGCTTAAGTCCTTTGGCTGTGACGAAATTTAGTGCCCATTAATCAGACATCCTCCAAAGAACGTGGGCCGGTGTCCAAAGAAAGCCGCTGACCGCACCTTTTGGAAATTCCCTGCTAAATCTGAGCACAGGAGGAACGATACAATGATTGGGCCGTGTGTCCCCCCGCCCACCACCGTTTCTCGCATGGGCTAGTACCTCTCGATGTTGATGGCCAGGCTTGTGGGAACATCTCCCAGAATGCCCCAGGGAGCTCCCAACATGGGTGGCTACTCAGGAGGGCCTTTTGTGCCAGGTGCCCAACCACATCGCGCTCCTCGCCGTGTGTTTTTTCCGCTGCCAGGAGAAGACCTGCGCCTTCCAGGCACACTGCTCTTTCAGGTTCTGGCGCTCTAAGTCTCTTGGGCTGCAGCCACGTGCCAGCTGAGATCGAAAGAAGGCCTGCAACTACCTGAGCCCCTCAGTCACCCCTGCTGGGGGCAGCCGGCTGTTCTCTGGCCTACACTTGCGCAGAACCGTGTCTTTGCTGTATTTTAAATCTCTGCATTGGTGCCCAGTTTTCTTTTGGTTTTTATGGTATTTTCTAGTGCAGTTGAAACATGCAAAACTGTGTATTGCATGCTGTGAGGCATGTTACGGGTTTAATGGCTGTGAATCAACCAGAAAGTGAGTCATGCTTCAGCTACTGGGCAGTCCCGAAACATAATAGAGAAATACATGTCCTCCTTCACACAGTGCTGAGTTAAACGATGGACTGGGAGGCCACCGATGGGACCACTGATGGCTCAGTCCGCCTTGTCCGGCGACACTCATGGGAAGGTGTCGCCTCCTCCAATCCCACCTGGAGGCACCGGACTGAAGGCTGTACAGGATGGACACCCACTCTCATCCAGCAGGGATCCTCTTCCCTTCTCCATATTATGGGGGTTTGAATTGACCTTTGCCAAAAGGGGATGCACATGTGAATTTCCGAAGGCCCTGTTGAGAGTGGGGAAGCTAAGCTAAGCCTCTGAAGGGGAGGTATAAACGAAAGCTTCTAGCGGGAGACCTCCTGAAGTGACTCCTGCGGCCACAGCAGCTCTTCTTTTCTTGTCAACATTATCGTCCTGTGAAATGCCTAGTTAAACAAGCTGCTCTAATTTTGACTTTCCCTGTGAGCTTTTTGCAGGGGTGTAAGTTTCATGGCTTTGTTGAGCTGCCTCTTTAAATAATAACAGAACCAGTGACAACAGAACGTCTAATTTCTTTGCCTCTTTCAAATTGAGCTTATGGTTTTAACAAATGGAGCCCATCTGAAGTTTCAGGTGTACTTTCCTTATTTTTTAAGGTTTATTTCAAGGTTTGGGAAAGTTCAAACTTAATGCTGGTGTTGATGATAGTTTTCAGTCGAAGGGGAGGAAAGGACCCCTGTAGCTCAAAAAGCTGGAGCAGAGCAGCATGAATGAGGGTGTTGTCTGCCTTCCAGGAAACAGGGAGCACCATCCTTCCAGAGCTGAGCACCTTTGACTTCTGACTGATTTAGTAGGATTCAGCAAGGCCTTAATCTCCCCTGCGGCCCAAAAGTGCTTATCTGTGGGTGGATCGTGGCCATGGGCTGGGCTGCTTCCTTGGCCAACTTGCCCTGGCTGCTCTTCTGAGGTTGGATGATCTTGGTGTGGACCCATCCTCCCCGTTTCTAGAGGGTCACCTGCCCTGTGTGAAGCAGACGTCCTGCAGCTTTGGTGGTGGCCCGGCTTCCTTCGTCACCCTTCCGTTGTCGCAAAGTGCCCACCGGGTTGTGCAGTGGCGACTTCCTGGCAGCCTCAGCTTCCAGGTATCTCTCCCCCCCGCCTCCGCCCGCCTGCTCCAGACCCCATGACAATGATTGCTTCCAGAGTCCGCAGGCTCGGCCGAGCGGTCTCCTGTTTCTCGCAGATGGACACTATTAGCGGCAGATGGCATCCCAACCCGTTAATGGGAACCAGCGTCTTCCCACCACGGGTTGGCAGGCAAGAAGCTTTGTCAGCCAGCGCTTGCCATGTGAGGAAGTTCTTATTAGCTTTATGGCCAGGAGACCCCCCCCCCACACCCCGCCCCACTCAGGAAATGAACGCTGCCATTAAGGGTTGCGGCTGTGACCCTGAGCGAGTAACCTGTGAGCGCGGAGGAGAGCGCTCCTCAGGAAGCTTGGCGGCCCGTCCGGCGCACTCTGGTTCTTGTCACCGGGAAGGGCAGCATCGAGCCTCTGATTTATCCTGCGGGGCCCTTCACCGCCACCAGGCGTGGAATGTGGCTTGGGCGGGAGGGGAAAGGCGCATGCCCGGTGCCGGCACTGGACTTTGCCCTTTCGGGAAAGGACAGAATGCGGAATTGGACACTTTCAGGAAGGCCGCAAATTCGCGCCGTGGAATTTCACCTTCGCTCCGGCCCGTTGGCTCCCAAGCAGGAGTCGTCCGCTTGTTTGTGTTTCGCTTGCCCTTGTACACTTTTGCAGTGTGCCGGCTGCTTTCTCTGTTCTGATGCCCAGTTTTGCCGTGTATCACGGAGTCTACTGTAGTGTCAGCTTTGCCGACAAGTCTTCCTTCGGCGTTTTTGGTTGAAATGCCACTTCCTGCACCTCAGGTGCCCGATTTTCTCCTCTTCCCCTTCCTTTTGCGTTGCGAAGATTCGGCCAGTGGGCCTTCATTGCTCAGCCATCCCTCTCCTCGTTCTTGTAAAGGAACCGACGCAAAACCTTTCCATCCAGTGATAAGTCACACTAGGGAGCGCGGACTCGCTGCTGATGGGGGGCCTCGGGTTGGGCTGGCATTTACTTCCCTTTGCCAGTTTAGAAATAATGATCATCTGAGTGGATAATAAAGATAACATCGCAGTTACAGGTGCGATTCTGGGCACGCCTTGCAAGCAAACCAGGGCATTCCAGTTGCACTGGCCGTGTGAGTCGGTGGTTTCTGTTGAGTGGACGGGTTTTCCTGCCTTTTGCGCTCGGGATGGGTCAGGCCCACCTCGTGCTCTCTGCCATTCCGGGGTGGGAAACGAGAAATACTTGAGTGGACCGAAACAAGCACACCATTGCAAACTTGCTGTCAGCTACCTAGTTTCAATATTGGCTCCCACCCGCTCTTAGAAAACGAGGCTTAAAGTTGATAAGTGTCTCTCTCTCTCTCATTCTCTCTCTCTTCTAAACTTAGGAAAGAAAGCTGGTTTGGAGTTAAACACAAAACTAATTTGTTACACGGTTAGGAGAAAAGAGGGAGAGAATGTGTGAAGAACATGGAAATATTAGCACTAAGGTTTTTTCCCTGGTTGCCCAGAGATGCCACAAAAAGACTTGCAAGTGTCAGAATGACGGCAGACTTCTAAGAAGTCTGAGTAATTGTCTTCGCTTCGCAGGCGTGGAGTAGATGAGTTTTCTTATCCTGGTGTGTGAGTGGTTCCCTTTTGTTTCCGTTGCATCTCGCAAGATGAGCGACATTCTCCTTTTCATTCATAATTAGCAACTGTTTCACCCACCCTGACAGTTTCAAGGAATGGCTTCTAAAAATGAGTAATTACCAAATATTTCCCATCAGTCAAACACGGGGGCCGCTGCACCGCCTGTTGCCGAAGTGAAGAAAAAAAAATCCTGTTTGCAGTTAATTTTAGTGGCAGGCCGATCATGTTAACTGGCTGTAATTGCTTCCAGATACGGCTGAGGTTTTTGTGTGTTGGGATGAAGGGTCTGGTAAGTGCTTACTTCCTGTGTAAATTAGCTTGTTCCATTCATACTGGCCGGACCTGGACTGCATCACAGCCCTTGCAGCGCTCCCGCCCAGTCCTGCTCGGGGGTCAGGCGGCTGGGCAGTCGGGACAGGCCGGCTGCTTCGCGGGACTTGACTGGCTCGTTGGTGTGCGTGTTGCCGCCGTCTCCCGAGCCCTCCAGTCGGTGCCGGCTCAGGTCTGGGGGCAGGAGGCCCCCCACGGACCACGAGGAGTGGACCGTCTCACTGCCAAGACGGCCAGCGTGGCTCCACGTCTCCCTTGCCTGCCCTGCCGCCGCTCGCGTGCTGGGCAGGCAGAGAGGTGAGGGGCCCTGGCGTCCCCCACCCTTCCCCACCGCCTGGGCAGACGTGATGCAGGAGGTCGCCCTGGCAAGCTGCCTCTGCCCGCCATTTCCTCTGCCCACAACCTGAGTGGGGAATGTCCCGTTGGCACAGAGTTGTGGGCAAACCCCCGGCAGCCAGTGCTGGCCCCGTGGGCCCCCCAGGCCCCGGCGGAGGCAGTGGCACCAGGGCAGCCTGCCTAGGAGCGGCCCAGGGTCTCCTCTCTCGCCGCCGCCTCCTGCACGCTGCTCCTCGCAGGCGTGGGATGTCTGTGGCCCTCCAGCGTGAGAGGGTTCCTGGCAGCCTCAAGGGAATGCCCCTCGCCGGACCAAGTTTAATTAAATAAGTCTGCGCGAATCTGTGTATGAGTCAAACCGCGGCCCTGAAGCGAGAAGGCATGACCTTCGCCTGGAGAGCGGCGATGAGAAATTTCTGGACTGATCTGGCCGCGTTCAGCGGTGGCACCGCTGCCATCGCTTCCACAGGTGGGGCAAGAGAAAAGGGCAGGTCCACCCACGGTGTCCGGAGACGCGGCTTCCCAAAGGCCAGCCGCCTGCTTGCGCAGAGGCACAGGCTGGTTCTGGGCGCGCTTGGGTCTGCTGCGCATCGTTTGCCCAGGAAGTGCAGCAGAAAAGGCGCCGCGGAGGTTTGGGGGCCGGTCGCACTGCCCAGTCGCCGCGGGGGGGCTCAGCTGCACAGGACTCCTCAGAGGCCCCTCGTGAAGGTCCCACCTGGCCTGGAGGGGCATTGGAGGTGCCTGCCCCCCTCACGCCACTGCCCCGGTTTAGCCAGCATGGTGCTCCTCCCAGGGGCCAGGGAGGCCGAGACTCGGAATGGGCCCCTCTCTGCCTGCCCAGGACTGTGTGCGTCCCCCAACACGGGACAGTCTCGGGATTCAGCATCGCGTTCCGGGTAGTGACCCGCACCGGTCGCTTGCTTGCTCACCCCGGTCATGGAGGGTGTGATCTGGCGGGGTTGCTTGCAACCCAAACCCTCCAACCTGCACCCCTCGTCTCCTGCCACCCTCCGGCCGTGCTGTGGGGGAACTGGGGTGAGGGAGTGGGGGGACTGGTGTGTCCAGGCAGCCACGGCCTCCCCCCCACCCCACCCACTTTGTGCGTTCTGTGCTGGCCGCACGGTGGGCAGATCCTGGCTCTCCGGCTGGGCTTCCTTTCCAGCCTCGGATCGAGGAGCATGAAGACTCTCCTGCCCCCTCCCGCTTCAGCCATATCACGTCTTGTTTGGGAAGCATACAGATTCAAAAACAGACAGATAAGTCAACAGTATAAGAAAAGTCAGCTTCACAAAGCACATCAGTTGCTATGTCAGTTGTGTTTTCAGATGAATACATAACACTGTGAAATAAAATTGTAACCGTCCCAGAGCATGGCGACCCCAAAATCGCCAAGAGCAGGGTCTTCCGTGTGTTGGCTCCCGTCTATGGACCCCATTCCAGCTCAGCCGGGCATGCAGCCATGTGAGCCACCTTTCGGCCTTTGCCGAGACGTCTTCTTCCAGGCAAGTATTTCCTGACTGGATTCCAGCTGCTCCCTGTGTTGATGCCCCTGCCTTTAGTGGGCGTCCTCTGTATTTTAATTTGCTGTACACTCTCCAACACGTTTTGGTGTGGAGCAATTGAAGAATTCCGTGAGAAATCCACCGGCAGCATTTTCCGCGTGAGGGAATGCTGTCCGGTGCTTCGGGGTTGTGCTTCAGCCCTCGTGGCCGCAGTCGGCCCCAGAGTGAAGTGTTATTACGGCCCAGATACAGCAGGCACTGCTTCTCCCCTGGAAACCGGTGGGACTGGGAAGCGCTGTTTGGGCTCGGCCCCGCGTGACGCAGTGGGATCTCATTTTCCAGGAGTGTTTTCCAGCATCAGGTCATAAAATGGAAGACAAGATGCTTGCCTGCAGCTGACGGGCGAAGGAGGGACAAGGCAGACGGCTCGTGGCCCGTGCTGGGACAAGGGGCTTGTCGCCTGTATCTGCGTGTATCTCAGTTCTGCCGATAACCTTGTGGTCTGTTTAGCTATGTATGAGAAGCGGATTACCTGTTTAAAACGCCCGGTTTTGCCAACCTGTGAAGACAAACTGTCAGGTGGGGAATGATTGCAGATTAGGAGAACGATCTCAGGAGTGGCAGGATAGATGAAAACTGGATATGCTGCTCAAGCGGTAAGAAGTGGAAGAACCGATTGCTTATCCGTGAATCTGGCGGCGGCGTGCAGTTACCCGTGGATGCGTGAGGATGATGCCGTGCTTGTAGACAGAAAACAGCCGGGCTCAGGTGCAATGCTCAGGGGTGGGTGAGGACACCCTCCCCAACCGGGTGGCCTCTGGATGTGCTGGATTACAAATCCCATCATCCCTGGCTGTGCCGGCCGTTATGCTGGGAGACGCAGTCCAACACGGCCAGGTTGGCAAGGACTGGTCGGCGTTATGTGAGCACGGCTTGGGATCCTGGCCACTGTTTACTGGAAAGAGGCTGGGGCATCCCGACTTCCGCCAACTGGAGTCGCTCGTTACGCCCGGACTCGGGCGACTGTCGTAGTGCAAAGCAGGGGTGGGCAGCCTCTGAGCTCGGGGGCCACATCCAAATCCAGGTGGTGGTGGGAGATGGGGCGGAAGGCAGATGGCCTGGAAAACGCTGCATAGGAAAGAAACGCAATGGGAAAATAGACAATTGAACATAGTTGGGTGGGATGGGGGCAAAGCGATGGCACCATAAAGCCCCCCCCCCCCCGGGTATATTGCATCTTACAGTTCCTGCTGCCAGTAAATACACCTTAGGAAAGGCGGTTCAATTCTGGAATCGAGCAGGGGAAGTGCGTAAAAGCCGGGAAGCAGTTCAAAGACCGGTGGTTGCATGGAGCCATGCGAATGAGCAGCGCTGGAGCTTACCATGGTAAGGCTTGCTCTCCATACAAATCGTGAGCTTGGTTTTCTCCGACTTTTGGCCTAGAAATCTGTGCATGTTTGCCCACGTCTACGCATCCGTTGTGGACTTCTTTGAAATGCATTAATTCTTCCATGGATGAAACTGCATTTTGTGGTGACTACATTTTCCAATTTGCATTTTTCACATCTCTGCATCCCCTCAGCACATTTTGGAGCATCCGCGAATCGCATTGCAAGCTCAGAAATGGATGGGTTTGAGGGCATGTTCCACCTGCGTCCGTATTTGGCCCAGAAGCACAAACTGGGTACAGCTGGGTTCAAAATCGGTGCGCGTCTCTCAGTGATTACGTAGAAATGTGGAGCCAGAGGAAGGGACTGTGACTCTCAGGCAAACTTCAGAGGGCTCAAGCGGCGTTTCGCCAGGGACTGAGGTTTCCCACCCGGGTCTGAAGAATGGCTAGCTCAAAGCAAGAGGGCCGGGCGCAAACTGTGCATTAAGTCTGGCTCACCTGGGAAAAATCATAGTTTAAACCGGCAACCTACTGGGCAACTCTTCCTGGCAGGGTGGCAGTTCCAGTGGAGGAGGGTAGGAAGCGTGTCTTTTGCAGAGCCAGGTGGGGAAGGTAACGGGCTGCTTCTTTTCAAAGCCTCACACAGATGGATGGTTAAGTATATACTTTTAAAGTAGACATTTTAATAAGTTGTTTTTTCCTCATTTTGAAACGCACTTCTTTGTTTTGAGATGAGAACTGCACTGGAACGGAAAGAGCTGGAGAACAACTCAGTGGCAACGGGCAGGCTGGTCCCACGAGGCGGGAGGAGCACGGGTCGGCTTCATTCATAATCAGAAGTTTGCATGTCCAAAGCGCTACACGAATCCATGCTGTGTGCATTCACTGCTGCTTGCCTGCAACATATCCAAAATAATTTGTTTGCACGAAGACCATGGTGTCATCTATCTAGAATACCGTGGATTTAAATGCACCGATCTTCCTGAAAAATAGCCCATGGAGCCCTGAATTGTCTTGGTGTCACTAGGCATGACATTTTGGAGGGGGGGGGGATGTTTTTTCTGGTGACTGGAATCTGGAAACGACATGGAAAAAACCTCCCTGTTCAGCCTTCCCCCACTCAGTTTTTGCTATCTGTCTTGCAAGCTATTTAAGATGTTGGGGTTGTTTAAACTGGGTGTTCTCCTGTGTGGTATTTGTAGAACTCAGCCAGCTATTTAAAGACCTCTGGTATCTCTGTGAAGAGTTTATTGTGCTGGGAAGCAAACAAGCAACAATACAAAGTCCACTCTTTTGTTTGCAGTTTGCATCATGCAATAGAAAAACCATGCAGAGGTTGTGTGTTTATGAGCTGCATCTCTGAATTCCAGGCATTCTAGCCAAAGCGTGGCCACCTTTGTGGTCTTGGGTTGCCGAATCCAACAGCACTGCAAGCAAAGGATCTTCTGGTTTTGCAGCCACTGGGAGTGCTCCTGAGTCCCAAGGGCTGGGCTGGGCAGGATGCACCTCGCACTCTGAGGGAGGTGTGCACTGAGACAGCCACCTTGGCGGTGTCTGCCTGGGGCCCAACGACTGTTGAGGGCTGAGGACACATGTGCCAATTTGGGCCCTTCTGGCAAGTGGCTACCCTGGGAGGCATGGCGAAGGACAAGAAGCTTGCCCAGAAGACTGAGCACGGCCTGGAGGTCGACCTTGTGCCCCAGCGCATGAACTGGCTCTCTTGGTCCCACGGTTTTCAGCTCCAAGATAAACCAGCAACCTGCATCCCCCTGTACCTGGAGGGGCTGGTCGCTCAGCTGGGGGCTAAGTGGCCAGGTGTGCGCCTGGCCACTTCACATGATGCTAGAAAGTCAGCGGCTCTCTCACACAGTCCTTCATTACGGGGAGGTGTGCAGTTCGCCTCAGAAGAGCCCTGAAAGAGAAGTAGAAAGATGGAAGCAGCGGCAAAGAGACTGCCAGGCTAGGGATCCAAGTCTGCTCAGTTTCAGCGCCGGTGCCCATTGCACTGCGAAAGGGGAAGCATTCCAAAGGCAACTCAGTTGCTCTCGGATGCAGCTGTGCAGGTGGCAGGACCACCAGGAAGCCCTGATCTCTTAGAAGAAGTTCTTTCCTCAGGTAGGTGGGTCTCAGGTAGTCTGGGATCATGCACTGTACGTCAAGTACGTCACCATGAGCCTGGACAGGCAACCTAGAAGAGCAGAGCTGGAAGAGGAGGGCAGGCCCTCGGATCCAACCCTGCTGCTCTTGCAGGGCACCGACGCACAGCATCCCATCCGGGTGATTGTCCAGACTGTCTGAATCACTCGTACTCCCACCACGTTAGCTGGCTTTTTCGCAGCTGGTGCACGCTAGGTGGCTATTTCCTTTGAGTTGTCCACCACCACCCAAGCTCCCTTCCTTGGCCAGTCACTGATCGCTCAGATCCCGCCTGCCTGTCCTTGATGCTGGGATGCCTTGCCATGGAGCTTGTCACTTTCCACTTGCTTTCTGTTTACTTACATGGAGCTCCTGCGCTGGATCAGACCAAAGCTGCACCGAGCCCTGTGCACACACGTGTGCGCTCCCTCTCTCGCTCGCGCTCTCTGTCTCCACAGCGACTCAACAGTTTTATCCAAACCTTTCCCGTTTGCATTGCAGTTCCTCCCCCCAGCATATCTTCTCAGCGAGCGGCTCATTGATGTAGATGCAAGAATGAATTTTGCATCTTCGTATGCGCAGGTGTTTTCCCAGTGTACCAGGTCCCACATTTCGGCAGCGGGTGCTGCAGTTTTACTTAAGCTTCCATTCACTGCGCATGCAGAACAGATGTTAGCGGGGAATAAATAAACCCAGATACAGCTTCCTCCCGACGCCACGCTGGAGTAACGCAGAGGCAGTTCCTCCGTTTTTGTTTTTCAACAAAGGTCAGGCAGAGCTGAAGCAATCCAACTTCAGCCTCTGTAACAGAAGACTTCCCACCCAGCCAGTGTCAAGCCTGTTGCTACAGAGCTGCCTGCATTTATGCTTTAATACTTGTGAACTGCCCAGGGAGCCGTGCGAGCTATGGGGCGGCATATAAATCTACTCAATAAACAGGCCGACCGCGGGGGACACGGCCGAGGTTTCTGGGTCACCTTTCTGGGCCCCACAGTGGTGCGTGCGTTTTCCTGCTGGAGTGGCAGTGCATCACATTTTCCCCCTGCGTCAGTATGACTGGTGCCTGGTCCACGAGCCTTCCCAGCCTCCCCCTTTCACAATTAATTTATAGTAAAGCACAGGAGGGTGCTGAAGAGGAGACATGATTCACTTTTCTGGTAACCACTGCTGACATAAATACAAGAAAAGTGCACGCGGCACGTGTGTTCTCCTCGACAAACACACACGCAAAGCCCATGCAAATGTGCGCTCTGCTTTCAGGGGCAGGTTCTGCTGATTTGGAAGTGTGAAAGCCGAAACCTGTGAAACGGGAGGGATGCAGAGAAGAGAACTGATTTGCACTGCTGTGCACTTTGCAATGTAAAAATGATTCGGCCCCCTCCTCCTCTTTGCTTGGAAGCATGCAAAACGGGGCGGCGATGCTTCTGCAACTCTGAGTGCCACTCCTGGTTGTGCCAGGCTGGCAGGGGCGGATGCCTTTCCTTGGTCTCGAAATCAGGTGAGACCAGGCAGCGAGGGTTGAGGGGCTCTCTCCTCCTGTGCGGATTGGTGCCCTCCTCTTCTTGGGACCCTGTGTCTCCACTGGACATATTCTTCGAGGGTTTGGACACACAAATGGCGAGAGGAGGGACCGACACCTCCCTGAGATGTTTCTTAGGTTCGGCTGGACTTTGATGTGAATGCTCAGCAAGACTCGGCTCAGCAGAGGTCCCGGCGTCTCTGTGCAGTGGAGCTGAAGGAGCAGGAGGTGCCGGTCCCTCTTGCGATCGGAGCTCACACCGTGCCGACCAAACCGTCCACATTTCACTTGCCACAAACAAAGCGTTCGCCCTGCCGCTGCTCTCTAGCGCTTCACACACTGGGAGAGAAAGACAACAAACGAAATGGATGATCCTATCTTGGCTTTTTTTCCTTTTAAAGAAACCAGAGCTGCTCCCCTTATGAATCGTGCTCGCTCAGATTGACTGTTGGGGAGTTGTCTCAGCCACGCGCGGGCGGTGCAAGGCCCCCGGACCTTATCTTTCCTAGCGGTAGGGCCTTGCGGTTGTAACACGCTTTTTGCAAGACGTGCAAACTGCCGTTGTGTAGGTGAGATAAGGCAGATAGGAGCGATGTGTCATGCTGGCTTGTTGCCAACACTTGGCCACTGCCTCCCCCCGGGGTTTTCTTCGGAGCAGTTAGCCTTCCACCCCGGCTGCCTCGCGCTCGCTCGGCTGCACTTTCTGCTCAGCCCCTGCGGTCTCTGTCAGCCCTGCTTCTGCTTCAGCAAAGGTTCAGCAGGGGAAGCCACTGACGGGGGCTTCCACACGGACGGAGGGCCTTTAATTCATGGCTCGAATAGTTCACACGAAACGAGAGGGTAAAGAGTGAAAAGCCAAACCCACGGCTGCGGAAGAGGTCTCGAGAGACGGGAAGCCTTCTGAGTGCTCTCTTGCACAAATTCTTCATTATTCATTTATTTTGGTTATTTTGGCGGCTTCCATGCTGCCTGACAGTGGACGATCTCTCAGGCGCTTCCTCAAAAGCATGTGCGATACAACATAAAGCCAATGGAGTAGCAATATCAAAGCAGCAGGAAACAGTAAGCCCAGTAACGATGCCACAGCAAGGACAGCCGAACGGAGCAGTGTCCTAGGCCAGCGTCCAGGGAAAGCCCAGCGAAGCTGAGCGGGCTTCAGGCGGCCTTTCCAGCTCGCCATGGCTTTCTGCTTCTCGCACCGTGTGCAGGAGAACGTTCCAGCGGGTGGGAGCCACGGCCACGAAGGCCAGTTGTGGGCCGCGATTTGTGTGGCACTATTAATGTGCCCGGCTGTTTGCAACGGAAAGCGGAGGGCCCAAAGAGCTTGTGGCAGGCCATGGGGCACGGGAAGGGAGGGGAACGGCTGAAGGAAGCAGGAAAGCGAGTCGCTCCAGGGGCTCAGGGTTAGTCACAGGCGAAGGGCTGGGGACCCCGGCAGCCTGGGAAAGGTGTGGGGGCCTGCAGACATTTCTGGAGGATGGAGGCTGTGCTGGCACATTCATGGCTGCCCCCGAGGAGGGGCGGGTGAATGAGCAGTGCCTGAGAAGGCTAGGACTCTCGGTCACAGGGTCTCTCGCCTTGTTTCCAATTCCTGCTTGCGTTTTTGATGTGAAGGGAGACAACCCGCAAATCGAGCAGTCACCAAATTTGTTTGCTTATTTCGTTCCACTTCCACGCCACCCCATAACCGGAGTGTCAAATGTAACACCGGTGCAAATTTTCCCACTTCGGTGCACATTTCTCCATAAATCCAGGGGGATTTTCGGTCTGCAGAGGGAAATTTGCCCAAAACGAGGCCGCGAAAGTTGCACGAATCGAACACGAGTGCATGCCCGGCGATCTACAAATGCTTTTGGCTTGCGATCACATCTGAGGCTTTGAAAAGGACTCGCACGCATATTTTGTGAGTGGCGACGACATCCCTATGCACCCCAGTGGGTGGAAAATGCAGGAAGTGTATTTTGGCTTGACCCGAGCAAAGTTCCCCCTGGGCCAGCCTGCGTTCTCCTTCTTCAGCAGTTGCTTTTTAGCAGGGGCTGCACGGGCACCCGTGAGGGATGCTGCAGCTGCGCCTTGTGTTGCAGAGCCTGTCATCAAGGGGTGGGCTGGATGACCTCTGTGGGACTTCACCTCTGTGAGAACAGGATTAGGGTGTATCACCCACTCGCGTGTGGTCCTTCTGTGGCACCGTTGCCATCCTGTTCTTGCTGCCATTGTTGTAACTCCTAGCAACAGTTAGCTCGGGAGCTGGGTAGTAACCAACAAACCAACAGGCAATTGGCTTTGCACAGGATCCAGAAGCCCGTTTGGGACACGCAGGTCAGATTCCAAGGGGCTTCTATGCGGGCCAGTTTGCTGTTTACCTTCCGGCATTCCTGAAACTGGGATATGCGCGGTGCTGAGCTGACCCGGGATGGGTCAGTGCCTGCGATGGAAAGCCCTTCCGCCGACCGACTTCCAGTAAGTTCTCCCATGCAGGGATGCGACAGTGCAGCTCCTGTGCAGCTTGCAGGGACACCCTCCTGGGAGATTTGGCTTCCGGAGCCACGGACCTGCCTGTGTCCCAGCAGGCACGACCCACCACTGCCTCTTTCCTTGCATCGGTGCCGCAGCACCCCCGGAGCCCCCTCGAGGGACTGGCGCCGCGCCCTCTCCATGCTGCGTGGCATCCTGTGCCGGGCGGCCGGAGAGCCTGTCGCGTGGAGGCGGTCCAGCCTTCCAGCACGGATCGTCCCCTCGCCGGGCCGAGGCGTCTCGCCCCACCGAGCCAAGCTAGGATTTCCATAATAATGGCACTGATGCATCGGCAGCTTTCGCCGCCCCTTGCCCTCTCGCCCGAGGGACGTTTTGGGAATGGGCCGCTCTGATTTAAAGGATTCTGAGCCCGTTGCTGGTATTGATTTTTAGCTTATCTGGACTTTTAGCTACAGGCTGCTCTTCTCTCAAAGTGTCTAACCAGATGTAACTTAAAGCAACAGAGAAATGTATATCACCCTTTCCCCTGCATTAATTAGGGCCTGCAAATGCATTATTTAGAGGGGTAAAACCGCATCAGCCTCCCCTGGTGATAATTTAGAGACAGGCTGGTACGTGTCGCTGGGACTGCAGGTGTTGCGCAGGTGGGTGGGGGCGCAGAACAGGCGCCGCTCCGAGTGGCAGTCCGGCAGCGACGGCGATCTGGGGGCCGGGGAAGGAAGTCTGGGGACAGATTTTTGGGAAAACGTCCAAGATGGTGCTTCACTCCCAAAGCGGCTGGGTCGGGGGCATCGCACGGGCCTCTCCGATCTGGCGGCTTCCTTTCGGGGCTGCGTTGGACGCACACACCTTGCACCGCCTCTGAGTGCCGACTCTCGTGTGTGAACAGGCCGATGCAAATCAAGGGCTAGAGAGAGAGCAGTTTTATGCCTCCAGAAGGAGTTGAGACGGAGCTGGTTCTTAGTGAAAGGCCTCGTTCACGCATCCGAGTGCACACTGACTCCAGCGGCGGCGTGCCCTCTGCACATGCTCACAGGTGCCCTGCTTTGTCGCACTGTTCCAGCCTGAGCGATGGGCGAGGGCTGATCACCTTTCACCTTCGCAGGCTTCCCGGTCTCCGAAGGCCGTCCGGTGAGGCCCTCCTGCACGGCCCCACGGCCCCCTTGCGGTCTGCTCAAGAGTAGGTCCTTCCGTGACTTTTGCTCCCTCCCTGTGGAATTCCTGCCCGTGGATCCATACACTTATTTATTTATCTAAAACTTTTGTGGCCTGTCCCTCACTGTGGTCTCAAGCTGGTATAACAAGAAGACCAAATAGAATAAAGCTCAGCATCCTAGTCCAAGTTTTAAGCAACCAACAGTAAAACCCTTATTAAAACAGTCAAACCTTGGAACACTGGGGAAACGAAAGGGGTTGGGTCTTCTTTGGGTTTTGCTGCCTGCAGAGAACACCGTTCGTTTTCTTGAAACAAGTTTGACCAACCAGCCGCAGGTTTATTAGCATAATGTGACTGTGAACATTGTATATTTTAATTATGCATGTTGATTCTCCCCACTTTTGATCGTTTGCCACTTGAGAGCCCGTCCATCACACCCAGAAGACACGAGAACGACTCGCGAGACGGGGGCTGGTCTCTGTTCAGCCCCTCTGGGTTTGTGCAGGGCAGGCACTTCTCTTCCTGCCCTCTCGGGCCGCTTCCCCCACCCACGCCCCGAACGTGCCTTGAGATACAGATTTTTGAGAAATAAACCATAGCGACTTCCTTCCTGCATAAAATGTCCCAGATACTGTGTGGATCTGCATAGATTTCGCACCCTTCCAAATGTTCTGGTGCAGCCATTTAAAAATGTTTCAAGTATGAGTTCAAACACATATTTCGGGTGGGAGGAGATTTCTAAGTTGAATTGCGCGTTTGGGGAGTTTTTCTTTCAATGCGGGGGTTGGTGCATTGGGCTGCAACAGAGAGAAGGGTAACAGCCAGGCCCCGGAAGAAATTCGGGTGGCGTTCTTTTCAACACCATCCAGCCGAATTTACGCTTCCCAAACTAATCTGTAAACCAGTGATTCCTTAGTTTTCTCCAAATATTGTGATACGGAGGTCTGATCCAAAAGTGTGCACTTGAATAGAGAGCACACAACTATGCAGGAAAATGCGGGGAAAAGCATCGATTCTGTATGCATTTCTCCTCCTCGGAAATTATCAAAAAACACAGGATGGAATGAAATTGACATTTCAGACCTGGGCTCTGGGAGAAACTGACCGAGGACTCCGGGAGCTTCAGGCATCCAGGCGCGAGGGCTTCTGCGCCCACTTTTTGAAAGGCTGGCTTTCGGTCTCTGGGGGTTCAGCCGTGACTGTGGGGCAGAAGGGGGCAGCCGCTCTTCTTTCTGATGGGCTCCTCAAAGGGGCAAGAGGGCGCTCCCCACGCTGTGCCCACCAAACGCATCCAGCGCACAAGGGGAGCCTCCGTTCAGCCCGTTACTCAGTGGGAGCTTCCCAAAATGGGCACCGGTCTTTATGC
The DNA here is from genome assembly GCA_023646645.1 of Varanus salvator macromaculatus. NCBI lineage: Eukaryota > Metazoa > Chordata > Lepidosauria > Squamata > Varanidae > Varanus > Varanus salvator. The sequence continues at coordinate 1,597,931 of JAIXND010000621.1, forward strand.
CGGGGACACCGTGTGAGAAAGGCAGACGTGGGGGTGGGCAGCTGGCGGCGTCTTCCCTCCCTGCCTGGTGAGGACCCCTGGAGCTTCCAGGGGCTTGGGGGTGCTGCCCGAGCCGCTCCGTGGCCCCCCGGATGCCTTCCGCACTCGCAGGGGCTTGGAGGGGGCTTTGTCTCGGGGACTGCAGGGGTCAGCACATGGGGCAGTGGCCACCGCTTCCACTGGCCCGGGGAAGGGGGCTCTGAGGAGGCCGTCTGGAACGGCTGCAGCCTCTGCCCCGTCGGGGCCAGAGAGGGCTGGGCACAAAGGGCAGGGGGGAGGGAGGGGGCCGCCCCTTTCGCAGAGGCAGGAGGGGCCTCGCCGTGAGCCAGCCAAGAGGAGAAGGGCTGAGACTGTTACCTTTGCGTTTTGCAGACGGTGCGAGGTTCTCCAAGCACGGCCTCTGCCCGCCTGTGTTGACTTTATGGTCCAGAGCTGAGCAGAGCGGCTGCAGCGCCTCTGCCCCCCCGCCCCCCCCGGCATCTTTACAAAGAGTTGGGCGATCGCTTGGCTCAGGGACGATGCCATCTTCCCATTCGCCGACTCTTTCCTTGCACACCCCGAGATAAGTGCGACGGGTTTTTCTCAGGCGCCTTCTTTTCGGGAGGGGAATAAAAGGCACTGGGGCCCGACTTTGCCCTTCCCCGGTGCAGCCCGTGGCCCGCGGTGTGGCAGGCGGGACTGGCGCACGGGGCTGCCTCCACGCAGAGCAATGCGTCCTGACAAAGGTGCCGCAAGCAAATGCGCTCCCGGCCCCTGCTTAACCGGCCCCGGGGCCGCCTGCCAGTTGGCCACTTTCCCTCCCCGCGTAGACGCTGCGGATGTTGGCCGAGTCCTCTCCAGAAAGAACTGACACGGAGCCCACCCACCGGCCCCACGGGGGCCGCTGTTCCTGTCACCTGGGCGAAGGTGTCCAGGCAGCAACTGAGCACAGGAGGGGGGCTGCACGGGGGTCATCGGGAGGGGTCTCCCTGCCGCATCACGTCTGCGCAGCCCAGAGGTGCCAGCCCAGCGCACTCCCACGATCCTGACTGGCAGCCGGGGCCCAGAACCGGTTGCGCGCGTGGCCGGCGGGGTGAGGAGGGACGCACGGGCTCCCCACGCCCCTGTCTCCCGATGGGGAGGCTAGAGCTGCGCGAGATGGGCACGCGTCCCTGCCCCCGTCTTCAGCACACGTTGATTTCAACGTTTCCAGTTCTTTATCGATCAGGGATTGAAAATGATCACGTGGAGCCGGTCAATCTGCTGCGGTGAGTCGAGATTTCCAGCCAAGGAAGGCTTGGAGTGGTTGACGCGCCTTTTAAAGCCCAGGGAAGGCATTCCGACAACATGGGGAATTTTGTCGGAAGGTCCGTGCATTTGGAACTGCAAGGAGCGGCAGCACGACCGACTCATCTGGAAGGCTTCGTACCTTCTCAGGTGTGCCGACCCTACTTCTTTGGTGAAGGGTTCTTCGTAAACCACCCGGGAGCTTCAGAGACAGGGCAGTATAGAAATCATTTAACAGCAATCATAGTAACAACTTGCTTCTGTGCGCTTCCGTCTATTACAGTTCAGTGTGCGAGGCGCAGTCCCCAGGCGGCTTTGGGAGGAGCAGAGAGGATGGCTGGGCAGCACCAATGGGTGGGTGGCTGCCGCTCTTGGCCCCTGGGAAGCTCCTGTTTTTAAAGGGTGAAATGGCCTTTGATTCCTGCAAATCTCTTCCTTCCAAAGGATTTTTATTCTCTTATAGGCGCTGTAATGTTTCGACAAAGTTCCGGTGGATACTGCGCCTCTGCCGCGGATGAAACAGAAAACCACATCTCGTTATTATTTGTGCCGTTTCTATTCTGCCCAGTAGCTGAAGGTCCCCGGGCAGCTCAGCACCGTGCATGGATCAGGACGCACCACTTCCAGGCGTGCGGGAACTTCCCATTTCGCCAAGGGAATGCAGTGCCCTTCGCGTCCGATGCTGCGAGCGCAAGGAAGAGGCCGCGGTGCTTGGCCCGGGGGCTTCTCTCCTCCGATCTCTGGGGGGAACCTGTTTTATTTCATGTACGCGTCGTTAAAATATTTCTTACGCGCTCTTCATCCAAAGGGGCAGTGAACGGGGGGCGGGGGGGGTCCCGTTTTTGGCAGAGCCTGCGGTTGGCAGGAAGTGCCCCGGCCAGCGTTTTCCTAGGGATGGGCAAGAATGTCATTTGTTGCTGTGGTTGCCAACATGTGCAAAATTCCTCATGGACAGCGTGGAAGGAACCTGAGATGAGCCAAGGCCGGATGGGGGAGGACCCAAAGATCAGGGATTGACCCCTCCCTGAGGGCTCTTGGAAGTCCATTCGAATCCCGTGCATTTGGCCGCATCATTTATTGATTAAATTTGCGTAAGAGCCGCCTCATCGTCACTCTGCTGTCACTGGGGCTGCAGCAGGTCCCGCACCTTTTCGCTGGTGCTCCGTTGAGCCTCTTGGCACGTGGGTCACCCGGCCTTTTCCGTGTGGGGAGCCGCAGTACCTGCAGGATTGGGCTGGTGCAGATGGAGAATAAATGAATTTCAGCTTTGGAGTTTTAACCTGAACAGGCAAATGTCTTCATTCATGGGATCGAAAGAACGTTAGATTAGAAAAGATGAAGGTGGGAGGAAGCAAAAGCAGTAGATTCCCCCATCGCTGCATTGACTCGTGTCTTAGAAACGCTGCCAAAAACATTCCTTTCTGCATAAGGTGCTCTCACGAGCACTTGACGTTAATGTTTCTGGACCTCCTGGCATAGCCGGGGGATAGAAAGGAGGGCGGTGGACAGCGGCGGTGGCGGCTTCTGGGGTCCAGTTGCCCCAGCACACGATGCCAAGGTTGTTGTGTCTTTTTAGTTACTTGTCAAGTCTGACGCTCTGTAAGGTGTGAGTTTGATTTTTCTCAAGAACTCTGCTGATAGTTGAAGGAATTATAATGTCGTGGAATTTTAGGGCTCAACATTGGAAGTCACTAGTCCAACCCATCACTTCCTGCTACGGAAGTCAAGCTCTTGTAACCGCAGCTTCTCTAACAGCACCCTGCGTCCAGCACCGTCCATCCTCCTGCCTCCGGGAAGCATGCAGGCAGGGCACAAAGATAGGCTGCCTTTAAACAGGAGGTTCAGCTTCACTGTCTCGGCCAAGAGCCCTTCACTTCTTTTCTGTCTGAGGAGATGGCAGGTGAGGCAAGGAAACTAGGGTGAGCCGAGCTGCGGAGGAAGAGGGTCTTTTGCCGGCGAGATGCTCTGGTTTCCTCCCACTTCTCAGGCTTCTGCCAAAGCGCAGGCAGCCTTCAAAAGACCCACCTGCTGAAAAGCCGCCGCATCCAGCCACCCTCCCCGGCAGCCTGGCACGTCTGCTAGGGAAGCCTTGATAAGATTACCCAGCACACGTGTGATCCTGTGCAAACCAGTCCAGAGAATAATATTCACTTAACAAATTACAGCCCTTATGAGAGCAGCTTGAAATCCATTTAACTTTTCAGCATCCCGTACCCTTTTAAGTGTTCCAAGCGTATTCGCGCTGATAGGTTACCTTTTTTTCATTCCCCCGTAGGGTATAATTAGTGTCCCTTACACGGAATTGGCTTAGAATTGGATTTAAAGGAGATAAGAATCAAATTACCAGTATTTATCTTGTAAATTCCAAAAGATCTACTTAAGATGCTGTATAAAAACGGATTTAAGAGGGGGAAAAGTTTACACTATGAAAATGTAAACTCTTGATGGCTCGGAACATCTGAAGAAATCTCTGATATTATGTTGTCATGATACTGTGAGTTCAGAGCGTTCAGATTATGAGCACCGTCGGTCCCTTTCAGGGGTCGGTTAGTGGCCAGCGGGTCCCGCAACCCAAATTCGGTTGGAAGACATGCGTGTTGCCGTGCTGCCATTCACAGCTTCTGCGGCTGGCCGTGCTTGGTTGGTCTGAAGAGAAAGACTCTGGGCATCCACAGAGGGACCTTTTCCTGACTGGCCCTTGCGCCTTAGTTCCAAGCCAGGCCCTCGCCAGCCTTTTTCTGATCCTGACCTCGGGCTCAAGGGAAGCCCGGTCCAGGCTGGATGAACTGAACTGTGCTTCTGCGTCTTGACAAAGACCCGGCGCTCTGCAAATTTGCCGGACTCAAAGCATAAAGCTGCTCAAGTCCCAGACAGCTTGTTCCACACGGGCAAAGGTTTTGGTTTGTTTTTGTTTTTAACATCTACAATAAAAGCCATAAACTGTGTTGCGCTTGTTTTTATTGGCAAAATAAATAATCTTCCCCGTTTTGAAGGCCTGGGTGCCTGAAAGGCTATTTATTCTGTTTAATCCGTGTATTCCTGGAGCACCAGAAATCTCACTGTTTTTTTCTCGAAGAGGCGTATTATGCTCGGATGTCGAATGTGGCTGGATCTTGTAACGGGCAGGCCTCATAAAGAGCTTTGCTTGGTTAAAACATTAATTTTCCCATTAAACTGTTCAGCAAGATTTACCATACGCTACGAATCATTTATTACTGTGTGCTTCTGAGGTTGAACTTCGGTGAACTTTGGGCTCCGGTAAGGGATTTCCAGCCATCGCCGTAGCTCTCCTCTGACACACGCACTTGTGTAACGTGTGTGTTGTTGTCTCTGGCTGGCATTTCTGCCGCTGCTGAGCCTGTGGGCCTTGTTTTGCTAAGCTGATGAATTGCTGTGTGTTTCCTTTTCATTTATTTATTTATTATGGGGCGGGCGTTTTCGGTCCGGGTCAATGTGATACAGATGGAGGCGATTTTGGGAGCCAAGGCAACCGGCTCACGTGGCGCGTTCCCCTTCTCGGGGCCCAGGCCTTCCCGTTGCCTCCAGCTCTCCCAGACGGGCTGCCCAGCCGGCACGCTCCCTCGTCCACGCTGCTCGATTTCTGCCCGTTGAGTGGCGCTCTCTGGTCAGCTGTGATGGGCACCTGGCGAGGGACACGGGCCAGAACAGGCCCTCTGCCAACCGCCGACGGTCCCCGGGCTCTACTGGCCCAGGAGGTGTTGGCACCGGCCAGCCTTCCTCTCCAACAGGACGCGAGGGCCAGGGCTGTGCCTTGGGCTCCTCCCCAGCCCCCGGGGTGCTGCTGGTCCTTGGGCTCAGGGCAGGAAGGGCCAGCCGGAAGGGTGCTCCTTGGATCTCAGGGGGCTTTGTAGTCAAGGGCAGGGGGCCTGCACAAAATCGGGCAGTGGGCGATGGGCTCGGAAGCTCCTTTCGGCCTCTCTGTCACCCAGTCTTGGGGGTAAGCTGTCGGATTGGCTTCTGAATGAGGCTGATTTTCCCTGCTGAGGCACCACCGGAGGCGAGGCTGCTCTGCCCAGCTGACGGGGTGGTGTGGCAGTGGGGGGGGGGGGTCTCCACTTCCACCCTCCATACTTGTGTCTGCACCTGCCCTGGTCACATACAATGAGGAAGATGTCTAGCCAGGGTCTAATCAGGGGGTTTGCTAGGCAATTAAAGGATTATATTTTAAAAGATTGCATTTTTGACTTAGGGCGCTAATCTGCATAAAATTTGCACGTACTGATCTATATCTATATATGCAAATGCAGAAATAATTGCTCAGGTTTATTGAAATTCCACAGGCGGCAGAGGCAGCAAAGCATTTCTCCTCCACATAATCTCAGAGAACCCAAATTCTCCAGCGGGTTTGTACCTTGCCCCAGGTCTTCTGAAGCCGGTGGAAAAAGCGACACAGACACCCCTTCACGCGGGCTTAATTCCGATGCAGGGAGGTATTTTGTGGAGGGGAATGTTCCAGCGATGGAGTGGGGGCGATGATTAACCCCTTCATTCCCTCTGAATTCTCCCCCTTTTGGCGATCACACCAAGAAAATGTGCCTTTGTCACCAGTGGGCTCTCAGGGTTGCGGAGTTCGAGCTGTGACCCTAGGAAATGGATTTGGGGCCAGGTCCCATCGGGCAGGCCTGAAAATGCCCGAGGCTAATCCTCCCCTCCCCCATGCGCACAAACACCAAAATTATGCAGCTAAGGGGAGCTGGACCATCTCTAATCCATCCTGCGTCACCATGTTCCTTCAGCGGAGACTCTGCTACCCACAGCTCCTGCGTGATTCCCTTCTGGTGTTCCAGGATGGCGGAGAGAACGCACGGAGCGAGGAGGGACCTGGCCGGGCCTGCCACCTTCATGGGACGACCGCCTTGGGGTCCAGCTTTACGGGAAGGGGAGGAACCTCCTCCCCCGGCGTGAATCCTTGTGCACGCCTCTGTTGCGTCTCTGTGCGCCCACCTCTTTTCGAGGCAAACGCCTCCCCGAGGTTGGAACTTCTGCTCACTGAAGAGCCGCTCCGGCCCCCCGGTTGCCTTCGTTGCTCTTCTCTGCCCCGCCTCACGGAATCCTTGCTTAGGGGCAGTGAGCCCACGTGCTTTGTTTTCGGCTGATTTCGGTTGACGGGCTCTCCCTTCTTCACAGCAGCTGCCTGCTTATGAGGTGCCAGCTGCACCCCAAACCTCTCTCTGGGTCAGTCACTGCTGGCCCAGCTCCCGCCAACTTGCATCCTGCTGCGTTTGCTGGTGCTCAGCCACGCTCTCGTGCCCCGAGCACTTGGGCTCCCTTGCAACTTCAGCACCCGGGCGGCTCACCCAGGGGAGGAATCCTATCAGGACTCCGGGATCAAACCTGAATCCTGCATCCTGTGACGGCAGAGCTCAGTGTCTCAATTCTCCCAGAAGGGGCAGTTGCCAAGAGTCAGACGACGTGTGCCGTTCCCCCCGTTCCCCCGAAGTTTGGGACACCAAGCCAGGGCAGAAGCGGCAAGCGGCCACATCTGCACCGCTGGTGTCGCCCGCGGAGACGCAAGCGCAGCACCAGCCGTCCTCCCATCGGGTTCTACAGTAAATATTTCAGGCGTCCCTCTTCTTGTCCTCTCTCCTTGCAGTAAATTACATATTAAAGTAGCTTGGTAACTGAGCAGAGGCTGCCGTGCGATAAGGCGGAGGAAATCAATATGTTTGCCACGTGCCTGCTTGTTTATGACACTCGCCTGCAGAAGGCTGAGCGACGCTCCGCTTGCTAAGTCTGCGCTTCAGGAAGGCAGCTCTGCCGCCGCCTCCTCAAACAGAGTCGTGCTCTTACCGGGAAAAGGTGCAATCGGTATTGATTCCTCTTCCTTCCCAAGCATGGCGGTGCGTCCTTTGGACACTGATGTCTCGGGTGTCGAGGAGGCCGCCTCTCCTCTGCGCTCGCCACCTCGGAGCACCAAGTTTAAAGCGTGCAATGACCAGTCCAGCAAGATGGGATATGCGGTCATGTGCAAGGTGGGGGGGGGTGGCCCGGCAAGAGGCAGGGGCTCCTTGCTGGCCCCTCCTTGGCCAGCTCTCTCTCTTTCTTGCTCTCTTTCCTGCCCACGAACTATTCTGCCTTCCTCCCCAAAGGAGCGCCTTCTTTATTTTATGCTGCTCTGACGGAGCGCTCGGCCACCCGGCTGTGCACGAAGGGAGCCCGCGGGAGGGGGGCAAAAGGCATCCGTCTGCCGCTGGCCGGGCACCGGGGCAGATTTGCCGGGCCCAGTTGCAGTTGGCTGCAGTGGCCGGATGGCGGCAGGACTCGGGGGCTATTGCTGCGGCACCGTCCTTTTTAGGAGGAGCCGCAGCGGCGATGCTCCAGAGACCAGGCTGAAGGTCAGGACAGCAGCCTGCGTCCAGATCAACCGGCCGATGCCTCCGGAAGAGGCTTCCTTCTGCACGTCGCACCACTGGGCCCTTGGTGAGACGCAGGGACTGGCCACGTCCGCTCGACCTCATGAGTCAAACTTGGGGTGCCAGGGCCTTGTCCTGCCTGGGCTGAGTGAGGGTGTCTTGCCGGCTACCCCAGTGCTGCGGCCCCAGCAGGGGCGGAGGAGGCAGGGTACTTATTTACTCCACAAGGATCCGGCTGCTCTCCTTCCCCTGAGGCAACTCCCAGTTGCTGGCCCGCCTCCCTGGACCACAGCAACCCCCCCCCCCCGCAGCAGACCTGGGAAGGGAGACATAGAATCGTGGAATGGTAGAGTTGGAAGGGGCCCTGAAGGCCATCGAGTCTGACCCCCGGCTGTTGCAGGGCACCACGTCACTCCATCCCACTCAGATGGCTGCCCAGTTTCCTTTTGAATGTCCCCAGTGTGGAGAGCCCCCCACCTCTCCGGGCAGCCGGTCCCACTGCCGTATTGCTCTGGCCGTGAGGAAGCTCTTCCTGATGTCCAGCCTGTATCTGGGCTGCTGCAGCTTGACTTGACTATTCCGTGTCCTGCACTGGCACCAGCGAGAAGAGAGCTTGGTCTGACCAGGATCAGGCCAAGAGATGCGCGTGTCTGACCAAGGTCTTTGCCACCGAATCAGCCCCCTGGCCGGGGGCTCGGCAGAGGTGTTGAGGCACAGCTCCTGCGCCTACGGGAGCTGTAATGCACGGGAGGCGTTGGGTTGGCGGGCTCTGCTCCAAAGAGCCCTTTCCCTGCATCCCTTTAAGCTGATTCTTACTATTACCCACTAAATTGCATTTATAATCTGCCTTGTCCCCTCCTGTGAGGAACCCACCATGGCTGCATCGTTCGCGGCTCCACGGTCATCCTCACACAACAACCCTGTGAGGTAGGCTAGGTGGAGAGGCTGAGCCTGGCTCAGAGCTGTGGGGTGAGCTTCACGGCTGAGTGGGACTCGAACCAGCAGCTCCCAGGTCCCCAGTCTGGCACTTGAGCCACCACACCACCCGGGCTCCCAGGGCGCTCTCCCCATCATCCTGGGCTTGGGGCGGGGACCCCCACTAGCTTCTTGGAAGGCTGCCCTGTGTAGCTAGAAGCCCAGCAGCCTTGTCCGAAGGACATCAGAGAAAACTTTGTGGGGGGACCGTGTAAAGCTCTCCCCGCGTGTCTCCTGGCCTCCTTCCCGCGCCTCAGCTGGATCAGCGCAAGCAAAGCTCTTCCTGCTCCGAGGTTTTGGTCTTGCGCATCCTCCTCCTCTGCAGCACAAATCGGGAAGACCTTGGCGGGCGGATAATTTATGCTCCTGCCTCTGCTGAAATGCTGGGTGCATCTATTAGTAATCCAGGCTGAAAGATCTGACCACTTTGGGGCTCCCTTGGGACCGCTTAATATGTCGCAGTTCGGTAATTCACGATTCAGCCCTGTCAAACTAAGCTTAGAGATGCACAAAATAACTTTGAGCCATTCTGCTAATAATTTCGAGGCTCCTTTTATTTTGGGTTAGCTTTCCTAAAATTTCTTGCCGGTCATTTTGCCTGCAAAAGGCTCTCCATCTGCACCTCGAGTTTTGTTTTCACCACATCGTGTCCCAGAGGTGGGGCCCAGTCTCGACTCGTTGGTCCCTTGCGAGCAGCGCCTGGCCCCGTGGAGCTGCTGCCTCTTAGCCTTGCCGCATTTGGCCGATGGAAGGAGAAGCGCCTCCTCGCCATGGCTGGACACGCACTTCAGCCTCCTAAGCACCGAGTGGAAATGTCCAGATTTGGTTGCGCTGGCCGCCTCTTGTTCCGTCGTTTGCTTGTGGATGGAGTCCGATTTTTTAAGAACTGGAGTTTTGTTGGGCTTGCACTAATTCAGCTTCTACAGCTGGTGCACAGTTGCTGTAATGCACATGGGCAAGTGTGCTAAGCTGTGTGAGTTGATCTGCACTTGTGCAAATGTGGAAGGGGTGTGACTTGGGAAAAGCTGGCCCTTGGTGGAATCCGCAAGCTGGATTCAAAACAGTCCAAAGTTAACACTATCTTCTGTGTGTGTGTGTGTGCCTTCTCCAAACCTCAGAAAATGCACAAGGGTGAGGATTGGCAGTGGACTTAAGATGCATCTTTGCGCTCCAACCATCCAATGGTAGGAGCTGGAGATGTGCAGTGCTGAGGTGGGAGCAGAGCGAACAGGGAGAATATTCGGGAACTGCTCCATGGCACAGTGGTCAATCCCCAGCCTCTCCAGCTAAAACCTCTCCGGCCAGGCCAGTCTGCAGCGGCTGACACATTCATGCGTAACCAATGAAAGGCCACCGAGAAACCCTGAGATAAGAAAGAACGGTGTTTACCTTCCTTGAAATTTGGATAGGACATGCCATAAACCCAAATAAGATAAGCGAAGGCGAGGGAGTCATGCCCCTATTTGGGCGAGTCACGCCTGAATTCCATGCCCCCAAGGATCCGCATGTGTGTGGTAATTCGGTGCCAATCATTAACCTCGTTCTGAAGTCTTTGCAGGCACGTTCCCAGCTGCAGCGAGGCCGGCGCGCCTTCGCACCGCTTGCGTGCCCCTCATCCGTTTATCGCATGGGTGCTGGGCGCCCAGTGGGCCTAGCGGCTCTCCCTGCAGGGTGAGACCCCCAGAAACCAATCTGAGCCCCACCTCCATGCTTATATGCAGCAGGGCTACAGCAGGACCAAGAAGGGCCCCTTTCTTTCTAGAAGGTGTAGCACGCCAGCACGGATTCTGGCTGAGGTCCCACAGTGCGAGAATTAAGAAGACACCGAAATGATAGCTTGTAAGTTTGGAACAGAGCATTTAGTTATAATTACCCCAAGGGCGGCCGGCCCTGGCGCGCTTCTCATCGACTCCGGCTCTTTATAATCTTAAGGTTCAAGAGGTGAAGTGAAATCAAATTTAATGACTCTTAATCTCACATTCTCTCTAAAGCACGTGTGCACACACGGACGGACACACACACACACACACACAAATTAGTCATTGAAAAGAATTGATCTTTTGACCCAAATATGAAGCTGGGAAGCAAACCACTTGGGTTTACAAGACTTTTGCAAAATTGTTGACCTCTTAACAAGACAAAGTCAGCAAGATAATAGTAATTATTAGCAGATTATTGAATGGCCAATCAATACTGAACTTTACCTCTTTCCTAAACCTGAGGTCATGTTTTATTGGGTTAAGATAACGGGCATTCATTTTCGCACCCTTGTGAGAGCGGCTGAGTGGAATGCGGGCTGGCGAGGGGCTGGCGAGCTGCGGCACTGAAGCCGGTTTCCGTCTCCTTGTCATTCCAAAGATAAAGAGAGAAAACGGAGGCCTGTTTGCTCTGAGAGGGCGATCCCGTATTCATGCCAGCTCGCGTGTTTTTCACGGTGGAGGCTTTCCGTGGCACCTTGTGCAGCAACTGGCACGTGGCCTGCGGGAGCCGTGTGTGTGCGGCGTGCACGGAAAAGGCCGGGTTGTTCCACGGGGAACAGTCTGACCTCGTTGCATCTGCCGGACACCCTCCAGCAGACCCTTCGCGTGTGGTAGAAAACCTTCCGCATGGTGCCCGCAAAACCGGTCGCTGTGTCGATGAACGCCCACCGCACCCCGTGGCCCCGTGCAGATCGAATAACCTGGATCTGTTCTGACTTGGGCAGCACGGTTTTGTTGGAGTCAGAAGTCCTGAAATCCAGCGACTCGTGCATCAGATGTGTTTCAGCTTGCACACCTGTGGACGGAGAGGAGGCTGGTGGGAGAGCTGGATCCTTGCTCTTCGGGTTCAGCTCTTCCGGGTCGCACAAGCCCGAGGCTTCGCTCGACATCGGGAGCCGTGACCCCAACCCTCTTGGCTGGGTGCATCCCACTGGTGGGACCTCTCCTCTGGCCTTTGACCCATGGCAGGAGTGGCCAATCCTGATGGTCCGTAGCCTAATTCTGTCCCTGGACCCCCGCCCCACCTCTCTCCAGGGGTGCGGCAAACAGGGAAGCAAGACACGAGCGAGAGAGCTGCTCGCGGCCCTTCTTGCCCTGTAGCGCTGCAGGTGCCATCTTGTGTGGCTTGTTTAGCATGGCGCTCAGTCTGCCCTTCCCGGTGCGCTGCCTGCAGCAGGGAGGATGCCACTCCCCCCGCTGCCTCTGCCTGCGTCGGCCCCGCGTTTCCCGGGAGCCTGTGGCAGCGGAGATGATGGGAGGGGTCTTTGCTGGCCCTTTCGCAGCCTCGGAGGCAGAGGCAGGACGGAAAAGTTTGCCGGCAGCCCAGGGCACTGGGGGACCGATCTGGTGCCTCTGCGGACGGGGGTGTCAGGCTCCCGAGCCGCATTGGCCCCCCGGGAGTGTCTGCCTCAGGCCCACTCACTGCTTTCGTCATGGGAGCACCTGGCTCGCCCCTCGGGGCCGGTCTCGTGCTTGCCGGGCAGCGGCAGGTCCCCAGCACTTCGGCCACAGTCTTGCCGTTGGATCCCTCTCGGGCCCGGGCTGGAGCTGGGGCCTTGCACCTGCCAAGGACGTGCCACACAGCGTTCTCGAGGGGAGTCTCCTTCCTTATTCGGCGGTCCCGGCGGAGGACGCCTCCCCTGCCTGTGGGCTGTGCAGCCACATGGGTGGCCTCGGAAGCCCCCCAGTGCAGTGATGAGACTCCCTGCCTGGGAAGCGAGCTCTCGCTCAGCGTTGGAAAGCACAGAGATGAGCGGCCTGCAGAGAGGTTCCTGGGCGGCAGCTTTGCAGCAGTGGAAAGAAAAGCACGAGGCTGGCAGCGAACAGCCACCCGGGGTTGCAGGCGCCGGGGGGGGGGGACCCTCTGGGCGCCTGGCTTCTGTTCCGTTTCCCGTGCTTGCTCTTGTTCCTTAAGCGCTCACTCATCGCCTTTCCTTTGGCTGCATGTGGCGCTCTCCTGATTCCATAGATAGAATATTTGAGAATATCCTTCTTGGAAGAGCAGGGGGGCATCCTGAGCAGCCAAGTTCCCTGCTCCATCCGTCAGGACGCCCGGCCTCCTACACCGCTCTCCCCGGCACTTCTGGTCCCTGCACCGCCATTTCCATCGGAGAGGCCTCATCTGCTCCAGCTGCAGGGCCAGCCACTGCCTGGTTCAAGTGGTAAAGGTGATAGGTGATACCCAAAAGAGCACCTGGCTTAGGCAGAGCTTGCCAGTTTCGTGGGAAAGGAAGTGTCATGCCCCCTTTCCAGTGCTGCAGTCGGTGATCAGCCAAAAGGAATCCAGAAGATGCTTGTGGAACGTGAAGAACCAGGCGGCTCCGAGTCACAGCCTGCAGTTTCAGCCCATATCACGGGAGCAGTGCTCCCCTGGCTTGGCTAAACCCCCCCTTTTTAGGTGCCCAAGGCTCTTTTGCACCACGTTTCTCCACTCATGCGGGGAAGTTTAGCAGGGGGTGGACAACTGCCCCCCGCATCTGGATCTCTGGAGGCTGAAGGGGCGAAGGCATTGGTGTGCATGTGCCAGCCCAGGCTGCTAAGTTGTTCTGGGAGGGGGCTCATTTGGCCACACGGGTGCAGCCCCCCATCCCTTCCCATAGCACACCTCGCCATCCAGCTCCAATGGGGCCCTGTGCCGGGGTACCCCTCCCTCCGCCCCACTCCCCGTTTCCCATCCGCGGTGGGCCGGGCTGCGCTCTCTCTGCGGCATCTGCTGACACGCGCAACCTGAACTTTGGAAAAGCTGCGTAATGACTCAATAAAACTAGAAAGACTAGAAGGTGATCAACAAGTAAAAACCGCTCATGCATACAAATGAACTCATAGGAACACGGCGAGTGCAGGCGCCCTTAACGAAAAGGGACGGGTGGGAAGCATTCCCGGGGAGAGAAGAAATCCCGCGGGAACAACTTCACCAAGGGTCCTGCCGCCCCCCTCCCGGCACATCCTCTCTTTTACTCCCTCCGGCTCACTCTTCTGGCCCCCCTGCAGCCCCTTTCCCCCTCCTTCCGCAGAGGTCTTCTTTACAGCCAGCAGGCCTAGGCAGGCTGCGACCGGAATATTGACTGGAACTGGCTATATGGATTGCGCTTCCACCTGGCTGCACAAGAGTGTTGTGCGAACTGCACATTGTCAGTTTCCACATTCTGTACTGAACAGCCTGTTCAGAAACGTCTGCTTGGCGTGTTGTCGCTTTTTGGTAGTCCAAAGCCGCAGCTTTTTGCCAGACTGGCATCGGGTCCTGGGGGTGGCTTGCATGCAATTCCCTTGGGCACCCCGTCCCGGACTCCTGTGTTTGGCCTCCGCCTCTTTCTCTCCCAGGATCTCCCAGCCTGCCAGCCTCACTTGTGAGCACGGCACGCGTTCTGCTCAGGCGAGGCTGGTTTTGCCGCTGCGCGTCCCCCAGGTAGACTCAGGAGGGAAACACGTACTGGTGGAATGGCTGCTGGCGGGGCCATTAGGAGCCGCGTCTGGGCATCCATCCACCACGAAGACCCGTGTCGTTCCTCCAAGCGAACGCGGGAGGACGGTGGGGGGCAGGGGTGGGGGGGCGGAGTGTGCCTCTCTGCAAAAGCGTTTCTCTCTCTTTAGCTTTTAATTGCTTTCTCTCACTTTTTATGTGTAAAAGATTGTCCATTTAATTAACTCCAAGAATGCAATTTCAAAAACACTAACGTTTTTACACATGATGGCTCTTAAAATAAAAGTAGCGTTCTAATATTGCGAACTGCTTTGCTTCATGTATTGCATTAACCTTTAGTTGGCAATTTTGGAGACAACAAACAGGCACGAACATCTCCTGGTGAACACGCAGATTGCAAAAGATTTCCATTCTCTGCTCAACTGGTGGGAATCTCAAAGCTGCTACTGCTGTTCTTCTCTCAGTCAAAAGGTTTTGAAAGATGCCGGGAAGGCCGTCGCTGCTGCATTTGTTCCTAGCGACCTCCCTGCGTACGCGCCCCTTGGTGTTTTTCTTCCAGGGAGCTTAAACTGAAGCACTGTTGAATCAGCAGCAGGCACAGTCCCCACTGCGGTCGGATCATGTGCCAAGGTGGGCGCCCAGCACCCCGCCTTCACAACGCACCTGCTTCTGCCTGAGAGAGATTCCCCGCTGTATTTTCTGGCCGTGCAGCAAGGACTCTCGGCTCAAGCAATTGCATCTGCTCCGTGTTTTGGAACTGGGCCGCTTTGAGTGGCTCCGCAGAGACTTTCTTGTTTACAGACACAGCTCTGGTGTCCTGGTGGTCTTGGGATTTTCTTCTGACGGGAGTCGGACAAAATACTTCTAGAACCTCCAGTCAGTTTGTAGCCGCTTTTGTCCACCTTTGGGGTTTTGGAATGGGAAGCTGGGGTAGCCGTATGTTCATGGGGATATTAAAAAGTAGCACGTGCATTTCGAAAGCCTGATCTGCAGCGAGAAGTATTGGGTGCAGGGGGGATGAGGAAAGGAAGCTGCAGGAATAGCCATCGCCCTTTGCTGGGGAAGACGGAAAGGAAGCCGAACCGGAACCGGAACAGGAAGAGGAAATAGAGCTTGGATAGTGGGAAACGGCTCAGCTCCTTGGGGGCCTTGGAGAGCGTCTGGGGGCAGCAGGCGTTGCTCCAGGGAAGCGTGGCGCCCTGTCCACTTTTGCACACCAAACGCCTTACGGCATCCAGGTGTTTTGGACCACAGCTCCCAGCATTCCTGGACTTTGGCCCTGCTGGGAGGGGATGATGGGAGCCCCAGTCCAAAACCTTCCAGAGGGCCTCAGCCTGTGGAAAAGCTCTGCCGGGCGTTGGAGGTTCGGGCGGTTCTGCCTCAGCCCCGCCACTTGGGCAACATTTTAACAACTCATTGCCGTAGACCTTTGTTTTGTATGTTTTGTTGTATTTTATTGTTGTTTGTAATGCGCTATGGTTTTTATTATGTTTTTATTGTGTTTTTATCTCATGTGAGCTGCCCAGAGGTGCTGTGGCAGGATTGGGTAGCATGCAAACGTTTCAAATAAAGCGTGCAGCTGCGTGCCCCGCATGAGGGGAGCCTGTGCCTCCGGGCCGCTGGGAAGGTTGCGTTTCCCTGCCTATACGGGAAAACGCGCATAGAAAAGCAGCCAGAATATTCCTGCGGGAACGTTCCCCCAGACCCTTCCGCTGCTAGGTCAGAAGGGCCAGGTGACTTGCAAGACCGGGAGACGGCTGGCTGCCCACCTCCGGCGTGCGTCCTGCCCGGTTTCGGCCTCTTCATCCCTGCAAGGGGTGCCGGCTTTGGCCACGTCTTTGCTACATCCTCCGTCTACATGTTTTAAATCTTGAGCAGGGTCGTGTGATGTGGCTTCAGTCCTAACTCTACCTACTGTGTGGCAGCCACAGCCGCTTGACAGTCTGGCTAGGAAAATGCAGCCTCACACTCGTATTAAGTATAAATATCCAGGGTCCCCGTGGAAGACGCCTCTCTTTCTGTAGGCCTGAAAGAGCGCTTTGATAAAAATGGACGTAACTCCAGTTCCTTGTCTCCCTTTACCTGATGGAAGTGCTGGACTTTGGCCAGCCAGTGTTCCAACTCCCCCTCTTATTCTGGATTATAACATGCCTTTTCTTGCAGTGATTGTGTGGGAACTTTGTCACAAGTTGCTGTTTTATTCTTTCCACGAGTATATGTTAAAACCGTCTCTCTGGCTGTTCCTCCCTCCCTCTCCCTCTCCCTCTCTCTCTCTTTGTACTGTAGAAACTCCCTCAATTGTGGCAGGAGGCTGTGAAGGTTTGAATGCCACATGTGAGTACGGGCAGCTGAGTGGGACCATACGGCTTCGTCATTCATTAATTCCTATGCCCATTCATCCCTCTATTTGAACTGCTCTGTAAAGACGGTGGCTACAGATGGTCTTTTGGTACACGCTTTAGCTCAGAGACCCTGGCTCTGACAAAAGGCCCACAGAGGAAGCAGCTCAGTGTACAAAATATTTCCAGCCATTAGAAAACCGGGTCTCATTTGCCAGTGGCTCCCGGGGTGCGCACGCAGAACAATCCTAACGTGATGTTTTAAAGGTGGCTGAGGGACCGACCTGTCCTGGAGCTCGCCAGGGAAAAGCCACCATGGATCCATGCAAACTTATTCCGTAGCTGCTGGAAATCCAGCGAGTCACCTGCCGGTCCATTCGGCACACTAAGAAGTGGAGCGTTTTATAAGAAGCAGGGTGTTTGGGGTTCGAATGATCTTCCGTGGCTGCTTACGCTGAACATGTGCAGGTGGAATGGAAGCTGCAGCCGTCTGCGGAGCTTGCCATCCATCGTTCTCCGAAATGGGCCGCTTCCATGCGGGAAGGACATTCACATCTTGAAGTGAATGGCCCAAACCGTGCCTGTAGGAGCTCCACGGATTTGGTGGAAACTTCACGGGGCTCCGACTGGAAGCCTTCGCACAGAGTCACAGCGGAGTGAGAATGCACGTTGGGGCGTGTGGTATTCCAATTCGCCAACGAAAAATACGTTTCCTCTGCTGCACCAAGGGTCGTGCTGGCAAATGTCGAAGGGCAGAGCCTCATCACACCGATTCCCGCAAGCACCATCCAAAAAGGACGCATTCCTTTCATCTCAGCAAACCCATTCCCGCCATTTTCATGCCTTGCAGGAGCAGGTCTTTGGCAAAGCTAACGAGTCCAAATTGGCACCAAGTTACCCCGATATTTTGCAGCACAGCCCAGAAGGTGTATGGTGAATGAGAGCATCTTTGCTCCAGAAATGTTCACCATTTCAGTTCTCAAACTTGCCTTCACATATGCAAAATGAGAACTTGAAAAAATGAACCAGTTTCTCAAAACGGGCCAGTTCCTCGCAACTGCAGCTTTCTGAAAATGCTCATCGTGCACGAACTATGCAAATCCTCCAGTGCACGCATTTTAAAGGACGCCTGCTCCCATCCAAGGGGGAAATTAGCACACGTTTGAGACCTTTTTGCAGTTTCCCTATCAGAAAGCTATTTGATTTGTGCGGTTTCCCAGTTCCTGCAAACAAACAGTGAGCAAACAGCCGAGCCGGGCAGAGCGGATGTTTGCAGAATCGTGGCACGCTTGAGTTTTGCGCCTTCACCCATCCGTGGCCCTGGCTGCGCCACTCCCTGCTAGCATGGCGTGCCATTTCATCAGGCTCGGCTGGTGCGATTTCCTGCTTGCTTCTTTTAATGGAGAAAAGGCCCTTCAAGAGATAATAGGCCAGTGCAACCCTCATGCAACAGCACTGAGCACAAGCTGAGAAGAAAGGCCGGGGGAACGCAAAGAAGCCGCTTTACCAGGCTGTGGAGAGAGCAGTGCCCACGTTCTAGCAAAACCCTGGTTGGGGGATGCGTCATTGGCCAGTCCAGTTCCCTGTCTGAGTCAAAGACCTCCTGGGCAGAGCAGAGGGGAGGGAGGCTTGGGTGGTTAGCGATCCCTTAGGTCTGACTGAATGGACAGATGCTCCGCTGGAAGAGTTTTCTATTTCTGTTTCTTAAAGCCTCTCGACATTTGTCAAAGGCAAACAAACGATCGCCTTGCTCCTGCTGCAACAAGAGGATGGTGTCGTTGCAGCGAGCTGCTCCGATGTGGCCGCATCAGGACGCGGGACGTGGTGCTCGGCCAGCGCATTTCCTTCTGTCCCCAGGAATTGGAATCGTCCCATTTTCTCCATATGCATTTGAGCGGCTGAAGCAGGCGAACAAGCGAACCAAATGTGCAGCTTGCGTCTAAGCTAAGGGAGACCCCCGCGCCCCGATTCTGCCCCGAGTGAGCGGCCTGCTCGGTGGCTCTCGTTCCAGGGCGCCCGTTGGAAGGAGTGCTTGGGGAGAGACACGCTTGCATCGCCAAAGGCTGCTGCTCCGCCATGTGGCCCAGCGTCTCGCGGCTGAGTTTCTGCCCCCTGGTGCCTCTGCACAGGACGCAGGACGTCCGTGTCTGCCCCTTACTGCTGTGGAGCGGGCCTGTGCTTGGCTTTTGGGCAGACGGGGCCGAGCCGCTCTCCGCCCCCCTGAAGTGGAAGCAGCGCCTGCGTCCGCGGGGGGCAAGGTGGGCCATGCCCTGCCCCAGGCGGCTTGCCTTGCATCTCCTGAGCCCTGCTCTGGGCCAGGAATGCATCCTCAGGACGGCCTTCGGCCTGCAAAATAGGCTCACGTAAACAGCCTTTCCAGCTTCATTCCCGCTAACCGAATGCAAACGGAGCAGAAACCAGGGCTGGGGCCGGGGCCGGGGCGGCCTCCTCCTTGCGGCTTCTCTCTGGGACTCGCGGCATCGGCAGTCCCGTCCCTGCACGCCCGTGCTGGGCAGAGCCTCCCGCCTGTGGCCCAGCCTCTCCCAGCCTCTGCAGCGCTCTGAGCGGTGCCACACGCCTTGACCGGGGGGCGGGGTGGGGGCTTCGACAGTGCTGCATGAGCAAGAACAGGGATAAAGCTGCCCCTCTTCTTGCAGAATGGCATTGCTTCTCGAGTCGGGGCAGGATTTCCCCAGTGCTTCCCAGAGCCCGTTTGTAACCAGCACCGCTCTGCGTGTGCTCATTTGCGTACTGCTTGCAAGAGGCAGGAGGAAACCAGGTGTGTCTCCCCGTGCATGAGAATTTGGGTTCTGTTGGTACTCACAAACCAGACAGATTTGGCACCCTGAATGTGGACACAAGTGAGAGCGCATTTTCAAAGACATATTTGCAAGAGGCTTGTTTGCTTATTTATTTAGAATTTTTGTATACCGTCCGGCTACTCCTGTGTGGAGCTTGCCATCGCCTTCATTTCGATGCCACGCGATTTCCGGCTGCAGCCTACGGGAGAAGCGGCGTAGCTTTGGACGGATGCCCCCTTTCGCCCAGTTCCCCTCTCTGCGCACATTCGCTCACATGAGTTTTCTGCGGTTGTCCCATTTGTGCAAGTGATCAGAGATGGCAAATGGCTGAGGCGGAAGGGAGGAAAGCAGCTCCGAAAGACGTTCGGAGCGTCTGAGTGGCTGCGTCGCGGCGCTGGGGCTCAGTGGAGGTCCTCGTCTACCTGGACCCGGGAGCTCCCTCTGCGAGCCCCTGCAGAGATGCTGCCAAGCAGGCGGGAGGCAGGGGCGGCGAGGGAAGGGGGCTGCAGCTGGGAGCAGCCATGCCCCAGAATACATCCACGTGCCTCCACTCGGCAGGGCCTGGCGGGACCCGCCGAGCTTTCTCAAGAACTCCCGTTCCAGCTTTTAGCCGTGTTCTAGATTGGCTGATTTTTACTTTTTGCTCTGTTTTCTTGGGTTGGACTTGAACTTACGTGTTGTTTTTAATACTGGGTTTTGCTTTAGCCTCCATGTGGGTATTTTAGGGGGAAAGAGTTTATTACTGAATTTTGTGCGGCTCCTTGGAAACGTCTTTGTAATTGGGTATCTTAGAAATAACGAACTAGCAGTGCTGGGGGAAGGGCTACCCCCCCCCCCAGACTGGGGTGCTGCTGGCTGCTACTTGTTAACATCAAAAGAGACAGGAGAGTCATTACGAGATCTTGGCATCTCATCTAATTAAGCGTTTAATTTAGGATCCTGGAAACCTAGCATTGTGGTAGCAACTGGTGGAGGGCAGCACTATTTTTTTTTGGTCTGGGGTCCCAGAGCTAAAACTGCCCCCACTTTCCATCCATTCACGAATGAAATGCATGCTATGAACTGGGGAGAGACTTCAGGAGGAAAATCCAACATCAGCAGAAGCCGGCTTGGTGACGCGATCTCAGCCTGTTCTCGGAACGCCAGAAAACGAGTTCACTTTTGGAGGTGAGGCTCTTCCTGCAGTCAGTGCGGGAATTATCCAGCCCTGTCCCAAGAAGTCGTCCAGCTTTTTCTTCCAGGTGAAACATTGTTTAGGCATTCAGGGGGTGGCTCTGGAAAGTTGGATGCAGAGAGATGCGTGAAAAAGGCTTTCCATAGTTCCTGTCTCTGTGGAAGTCGCAAGGTGAAAGAGGGAGGCAGCTCGGTCTCTGCCAGCAAAGCAACCCTCATGGTGGACTTTATTGTATCGGCGGCGATTTCTGTGCGGTGCAAACAGATGAGTCTAATGTGAGAAAATTCAGTTTAATAAAAAGCCTCATTACCTGATGTGGCAAAACGCACGTGCACCCTTGAAATGCTCTCGATTTTGTTTTTCTTTTTAATCTGGGGCTACAAGTTTTTTTCTTCAGGGGGGAAGATATCCTTGAATTCCGTGATCTTGTCTTTGCGCATGCTGTGCTTAAATATTAACACCAATTGAGCAAATTGCCTTTTAACTGTTTTTATTTGCTTTCATTAACAGTATAATTTAAAAGCTCTAGGATTTGCATGGAACCTGTTGTGCTGGGTGACGGCGGCGGGGGGCAGGCTGCGTGTTGTGTGTGCATGCGTGTGACGTCGTGGAATTAATGGTGCCATGCACGGGGCGGGGGTGGGGGCTCTTTGCAGGAGGCCGTGGGGGAAGCAGGTCGCTCAGCTATGGGCCGCAGCCTCTCATGCCCTTGAGAGCCCCTGTGAGGCTCACGAGCCTCCGAGCGGCCGAGCGGGAGGACCGCCAGCCGGCCGGCCACGAAATCTGGGGGAAGCAGCGGTGCCAGACTGGGCGGCCACTGGGTCTGCTCTTGGTCTCCTCCGGCCCTCGGGGGCCCGGGGTAGGGTGCTCCCGCGTGCTGTCCGTTTGCCGACTGCCTGCTTTGGACGGGCAGCTCCCAGGTCCAGCTCCCGGCAACTCCTTTGGAAAGGGCAGGTTTGACACTGCGGAGAGCCACTCACAGGGACCGCCCTGGGCTGGGCCAGCCTCTCCCGACCTGGCACCCTCCGGACGTGCTCGATGGCAGCCCCCGAGCCCAGCTCCACCAGCGAGGCCTCCCCCAACGATCTTGGTGGTGGGAGGGATCTAGATCCCGTGAGAAGCAGGCCGGCGAGCTCCCAAGGGGGCGGCCAGGGGGCCTTGTTCCTGGCTCAGATTCCTGGCCCGCTCCGGACTTAATGCAGTCCTCGCAGGAGCTGGCGGGGAGGACAGGAACCCTTCCCCACCAGGGTCCCTTGCCTCCCATTGCATTGCAGAGTAATTTGCGATGGCTTGAACTGGGAGGACCAAGTTAAGCGTTGGCCAAACGCTGCTGCAGCTGCGGGAGAGGAGATGGCTAGGACTGCCTGTAATTGGGGGGGGCATGGTTTGGGGGGCTGCCCGGGTGGGTGGCTGCGCTTGATCCCCAGCAGCCGCAGAACAGCCCAGCTTTTGGCTTCCGATCCCTAATACGTGTGAGAGCTGTCAAGTCTGTGTGTGTGGCAAGGCCTTTGGGCAGAACGCTTCTCATCGGACCTGGAAAAACAGATTCCGCACCCCGAGGAACCGGCAGGGCCCACTGGGGGCTTCTCGCAGGAACAGGGCGCTGTTTGCACATGGGAGCAGGGCTGCACCTCGAGGAGACCCCCTTCATCCCAAGTGCGCCTTACACGAGCCAATGCCCGTACGGGATCGGGGCCTTCATGCCCCAGCTCTGCTTGGCACCGCCTTCTTGAATCAATATCTGAAAACTAATCCCCGTGTCCGGGGATGACCTGGTGGCCGCCCCCTCCCGGCCGCCCCATCCATCTTGGCTTTGTGCCAGAAGCTGCTGCCATTGCTCGGGCCCTGCACCCCCTTTCGGTTGGCCCATCGCGCCACCCCAGACGCGCTGCCTCCCATTTCCCGGCGCTTCTGTTTACAGCAGAATAAGTCTTAAGTCAAGCGGGCCGGGTTGTTCGGTGCCGATTTCGGCAGGCGAGGCCGCAAAAGCAGCCGCTTTCCAGAAACCTGAGCGATCCCGTGTACTTGGCCGCACTTCTGAAATGCTCCCCCCACCTCTCCGCGAGCGAGCTGCAAGCAGTCCTGGCGCGGCTTGCTAACCGCAGTGTCCTTCCAAGCGGTAACATTCGCCGCATTGTTCAGTTCCTGAAATTACGCTTGCTGAGATGCTGGGGAAGAAAGTTTCCAGCACGGCTTTCGCTTAAGCCTGTTGCTTCCTTCTCTGCCGATCGCGCTCTGTGCGAATGTTTAATGTGGTTTTGGAACAGGAGCCAAATCAAACATCGTGAACAGGCTGCATGAAGGACCACCGTGCGCCGTGCAATCTTGAACTCTCCTCGGGGAGAGAGCTTACGCACATTTGTCAGGTCTTTTGCCCTGGACCCCTGCCTCATGTACGGGGGGCGGGGGAGTACCTTGTTTTGTCCTATGACATTATAATGGACTCTAACATAAGCCAGGATACGAGGACACCATCCAACCCCCCCCCCGCCCACCCCAGCCCGTGTCCTAATCGGCTTTTAAAGGAAGAGTCTTTTGAAAAGTGCTCTCACTGCCATTAATCAGGAG
This sequence comes from Varanus salvator macromaculatus, assembly GCA_023646645.1. NCBI lineage: Eukaryota > Metazoa > Chordata > Lepidosauria > Squamata > Varanidae > Varanus > Varanus salvator. Next base: position 1,620,867 of record JAIXND010000621.1, read on the forward strand.
CAATTTGTTTCTCTCTCTTTGTAATCCAAAAACTTGTTTGGGAGGCGAGGGAGAACAAGACTCTTGCATCATAGACTGCAGCACTGCCAGCCACGTCTGGGGTGCCTGGCCAAGAATTTCTGGGATGCGTGGGGACAAGCCGGCTCCGGAGCCCTTGTTTACTTGCTCCAGTGAGTGACCTGGTTTCTCCCAGAAGAAGCAATTGCCTGCACCCGGCACTTCTGAGAAGCAGGCCCGTCGCTGGACTCGGGTGTTTGCAAGCTCTCCGGGGCATGAAGGCGGGTGTCAGTTCCACATGCTGCCTTGGGACCTGAGGTCTTGGTCTCACCTAGCTTCCCCCCCACACAGGCGAACCTCTCCAGCCGCAGGCCATGGGGCCATCCCCTGGCCTGGCGTACCTTGCAGGGTTGTTGTGAGGACAGGATGGGGAAGGAGAGGCAGCATCAGTCCGTAGTGCTCCGTGGGGAAAGGCAGGCGACGATGCAGCCGGTCATCATTTTCTGCGGGGGCCATTTTTGCAATGCCCCAATTTGCTCTCTTGCTTAGGGTTTACTGCAGCCTCATATCCGAAGAGCAGTCAGTGAGTGACACGGAAGGGAGTTGGCCTAAACTCCCAACTGTTGGTGAGGCTGACCCAACCGCATTCCTGAACCCGAGGAGTGCCTTCCAGCGCAGACTCCCTGAAGCCAGCACTGGCCTCCCACACCGGAGCAGGTGAGATGGGCCAGCCACCCGCTCGGCTGAGCCTCGGAAGGAAGAAAAGCTCCTCCGTCACGTTGCCTCCTCACCCTTAAGCGCACACCGAAACTTGCTCACATGCCCCCTTAGCTTCCAAGTCACGGGTGCCATCACAAGACTCCAAGCAGGCCGTTGACACGCCATGGGAAGGCAGGACTCCCTGGAGAAGACAGTCGTGGCAGGGAAAGCCTAAGGTGGGAGAAGATGAGGAAGACCAGCCAGGAGATGGATGGACTCCGTAAAGGAAGCCTCCTTCCCTGCCATCTTCATGTTCTCCCACCCGAGGCAGGACTACGGTCGCCGCATCCCTTGGGGCATTTGCCCAGGAAATCCTGTGCAAAGAGCTTCCACGTCTTCCCTCGAAGGAGTCCTGTCGATGCCCTCCTTGCCTCTCCTGTCACTGCCCTTCTGTTTGACTGGGATCCTGGGAAACTTGGAGGCCGGCCTGCCCAGAAGGGATCTGTCTTCTGCGGCCTGTCTGAAGAAAGGTTTCCTAACGACCAAGCATTAAGGTTTCATTAATCAAAGACATTTCCACTGCCCCTTTACAGAAACACAACTGCTTTGGATGCCTTCAGCGGGCAGCCTGTTAATTTATCTTCCGGGGGATGAGAGGGAGAAAGACAAGCCTGTCTCTCAGCTGCTTGCACCACACAAACTTCCACAGCGGCTCACTTTTACATGTGCAGCAGAAGCAGGCCACGCTTTTCCTTCAGGAATTTCAAGTCCCGCGCGTGGGCCAGCTTTTGCGTGCGGCAAAGAGCACCCCCTGCCCGTTTCTCCGTTCGGCAGGAAGAGAAACGCTTGAAGAAAAGCGTTCCGCGGCTCCTCCTTTCCGCTGCTTTTTTTGTTTTCTGGGCTGAGTCCTCTCCCATCTCTGGTTGAAAGTTTGAGCAAACACGGCTGGCTGCGTGGGGCTGCTGATGAGCAATGCGCCCTCCTTTCACGAGCGTCGGATCGCTGGGAGGAACCGAAGCCGAGGGACAACTGGCTCTCGGGTCGCACACAGCCAAGCCCAGCTTTTCTCCCAAACAAATTGCGGCAGCGCCATGTGCAGGAGTTTCAGGCCGTTGCAGGAGGCCCCGCTGCCGTTGTCAGCGTGTGAGTCCCAGTTGCAGGCCTGCTTTGTACTGTGTCATGCCAGGCGACACACTTTGCGGGTTGGGGCTGCGAGATGGAATGAATTGCTTGTCACCCACTCACTTTGGAAAGGGTGAAGGTCCCGCACTGTGGCGGGAGGCGTCCAGCCAGCGGAAGATCTTGTTTCCCCCTCAGACCCCAGACCCTGGAGGCTCCAGAAGCCTGGAAGGGGGGCTGAGGAAGCCCCTTGCTGCCCCCACTCCTGGGGGACGCCCCCACGGCTGCTGTGCCAGTTGGGAGGGGCAGCAGTGCCTTCGGGTTTGCCTGCTCTGTGTGCTGCCAAGCAGGTGTGGGCCCACAGGCCCTGGTGCCAGGAGCAGAGCCGCCACACCTGGGACGGCCTGGCCAGAAGCAGGTGGGGGGTTATTCACGCACACACACCCAATACGTCCCTTGCTCCTGCCCCCCTGGGTGAATCTAGGAACTCTGAGGGAAGAGGGCAGAGGCCAGTAGTCTGGTAACACGTGAACCAAGAATTTTGCCTTCATGTCAGATAGATTTACTTCCATCTCTCAGTGAGCATGGGATCGGAAGCAACAAGCCAAGGCACAGGTGTGTGTGGTCACTGAGCCACAGAACCATCAAAAGTGGCTTGTTGCAACTTGGGTTATCCTGGCGTGTGAATCCAGCCAAGGCAGCAAACCATGGTGAAGAACCCCCCATTCACAACCCAACCACAAGCCGGAATTCTCTTCACGGGTTGTTCATGATGCACAAATCATGGCTTCTTATTGCACTGGGGCCCAGGCAACGTGATAACCCAGGTTTCAGCAACAACCCACTCTCAACCCTCATAGCTGACTGGGTTCTCATCAAACCGTGAGTCTGTGTTGTCCGGACCCAGCTGCAGTGGCTGACAATCCACTCCGGCTGAGAGAGCCGGAGTTGCTGGGCTGCTGCTGGGCTGAGACAACCTGACAAGCTGCCTGGCTTAAAGGCACCACGGTTGGCTAAACCGACGCTTCTGCCGGTTGTTTCGAGCCCAGAAACAGGGGCGCCCTCAGCACGCTCAGCTCTCTCTGAAGGCAGCAAAACACCTTTGGTTTTGAAAGAGCGGCCTGGGGAAGCCCAATTGTTCACCTCTGAATGAGTTTCTAGCAATCTGGAAAGAATCTGACCGATGCTGCCCAAACACACATGCGCGGTCCCAGTTATGGATCCTTTTGCTATGGGGGGGGGGTCGCACCCCATCAGTGTCTTGCCCCCACCCCCACGTACTGACATCTGGAGAGCAAAGATAGATAATCCCACCTCTGTTTCCTGTAAGGCTGTATTTTCAACCCAGCAGCTCCTCTTCTGCTGTTAATTAATCCTTTGTAGTTTAGTGACTGATGAAATCATGCTTCTATGAAATTTTAATCCGCATGCCATGTAGACATAACTGACGTTATCAGGAGACCCCAGGTGTGCACACAAAATTAGTTTGTGGAACCTATTGCATATTTGATTGCCTTCCTGTAAATAAATAAACGCGGCTCGGATCTGGGCCACGCACCCCCGACCCTGCTTTGCCAAAGAGCGCGGCCGCTGTTTCCAGCCCTCCACTGGGTTCAGCGGCAGCCGAAGGGCAGCGTTCGTGTGAGCAGGTGGTGGGTAGCCACGCAACACCTTAACAGAAAAAGTGAAACCGGCAAGGTCGCGGCTGCTTTCGGTGCAAGAGGAGCGAAAACTCCATTTCTCTGTGCCATAACGTTCTGGCAGAGAGCAGAGGTGTCCAAATGTATCTAGCTGTATCTCGCTCTAGATGGTTGACCTGTAGGTAAGGTGGCAACCTTATTTGTGGTCAGTATTTTACCTGCTCTGGCATTCAAGCAGGCGTACAGGATGAGCTGGGTTCATTCTGTGGTGGATCATGAAAAGTTTATGAACTGGGCATCAGAGGAAGGATGCCTTCCATGGACCACACGCCACAACATACCTGCACGCCAAACGAAATGTTGTCTGGCTAGTCTGTGGCTGGAAGGATGAGTCTTACCAAAAGATACCCTCTGGAGCAACTAAATGGGGAGGTCCCATGTTTCGTGGTCTTGTGTCTCGGAGTCATGGGAGAGGACCATGACTTTGCTTCCGTGCCAAATTTGGGACTGCCTGGGAGGGGGAACCCCCTTGCTGGAACAGAAGGACTGTAGGGGCGTTCTCTAGCTGAGCTCTACTGGTGCTTGGAGCCTCACCAGAGAAGTTCTCGGGTTCTTTAATTGGTTCCTACCCCAATTAGGGTGACAGCTCTTTTTCTTACATGTGGAATGTGGCAATGCAGCATCAGGGGGCTACGTTGGCAGGAAGACCAGGTGATCAGTGAATTTTTAAAGTTGGTCTTGGTGAACAGCAGACGGTTTCCATTTTTAAGGGGTTTTTTGTCTGGGAAAAATTCTAGCTCCCATTCATGACATTCATGTCAAGTCTGCTCAGTTTACCTGCCAACAACGAGCAGGAGCAGCAACCTGTGGGGATTCATGAAAGCAATTCATGAAAGCAATCTCTCTCTCTCTCTCTCTCTCTCTCTCTCTCTCTCTCTCTCTCTCT
>JAIXND010000621.1:1625277-1715981 GCA_023646645.1 Varanus salvator macromaculatus
TCTCTCTCTCTCTCTCTCTCTCTCTCTCTCTCTCTCTCTCTCTCTCTCATATCTGTGCATCTAAGCATTGCTAGATGCCCAAACAACACCTGCTTGCAGTGGTTATTTGGAACTAGGCGGTGCCTGCAAGCTTTGGAACACCCCTGAGCTGCATTTCCGGACCTCCTGATGCAGCGCATCCACACTTGAGCACCTCTGAGTCTCTAGCCCAAGGTCTCCATGGGAAGCAGCGAGTTCAATGCTTCCGCAGTGACCTGTTGGCTGCACCGCCGGTGGGAAGCCTGGCCAGCCGCGTTCCTGTGTGCCAGTTGGGCGTTCAAGGCTTCCCAAGTGCAATGTGGGAATGGACTCCCAGGAAGGTGTTTAACTAAGCCCAGTTCCATCTGCAGAGACTGTTGGGTGTGAATGATCTTGCAGGTGGGAAGGGGAAGGGGAAGGGGAAGGCTCCCCAGCTCCTGGGACTTGTTGCGAGGAGAGTAAGGTATCTAGAGCTGCTGCAGCAACCGCAGCATTGCCTGGTCTTTCCCATGATAATTGTGCTCCTAAGTGCCAAGCGACCCAAACAGAAATTCAACAGCCCATCTTCCCTGGGGAGGCTCCCTGGATTCTGTACTCCCCCTGCATGTGCACATGGGTAAAACTCTCATTGTCCAGGGAAACCGTTAGGAAAAAGATTCAGCCCCCCTCCGCTGAACCTCATTTTTGGGGTCGGGACCAGTTCCTGCACCTCAGACCGGCCAAATCTACCGGAAGCAGACTCTGCCGGGCTGGTTATCTCTTGGAAGGTGTGAAGAGCATGCCTGTGGCCGGAGCAGCGGTAGCATAGGACCCCCTCTCCATGTTTGGATTTGCAAAGATCCTTTGGTTCCTTGTTGATCTGGCTTTTTAGCGCATTCCTTTGAGCGCTCAAAAATTCTCATTTCAGGGTAACTGAACAATTAATGAATATTGAACAAAGAAATTTGTTTTGGAACTGGGGCATTCGACTGCATTAGAAGCAGAAAGCTCCAAGCAGTTCTATTTACAGCTGCCAAGTTGCCTTCTCTGGTGAATGAGGTTGCAGTCAGGAGAACTAAACATCTCCTGGCAGGAGGGTTCTAGAAGGCCAAAAGAAAATTTGGGGCAGGGCAGCTCCTGGCCTGTGCGCAGTTCTCTGCATTTTCCTGTCGGCTTTTGTGGAATGGCAGAGTCCAAGCGTCCCGGTCAAAGGTACATCCTTCTCTGCCTTACGACTCGTTTCCCTGCTTGCTCAAAAGGGACCTTGACTGGGTAGTTGGTGATGGGAAGGTGAGGAGCCTGGCATGCCAGCCTTGCACAGAAGAACCTGGCAGGGGAAGCCTTTCCTCTCCTCATGTGTCATTCCTCCAAGGAAGGATGTAGTGATTAAAATCACGTTTGCTTTTTCCTTGGAAGCACGAGCGAGCGTTGAAAAGCTCTCCCTCGCTCCCTGCCTCTCTGACCTTTGATAATTTTAGTAAAAACCAGGTGAATACATGCTGTCTAGCCCAACAAGTGAGCTAGACGGGAACTGACTTACCCACCAGCCCTTGCTCTTCATACCAAAATACGTTTCAAAGTGCAGTTTACGCGATGATGTTTTAATACATGGACTAAAATGCAAAATTTCAAGCACAGTTTTTTCCTTTAGAAATCGCCAATTGATGTGGGCATGGAAGAGGTCCTGCTTCTGTGTAAACAGCTGTGAAAGTGGCAAGGACCCATGCAGGCAGACTCATAAGACTCTGCCCTCCTCCGCTCCCTGCCTCGCACTGGAGCCTCTGGTGTCTGGGGCTAGAAGGGTGGCTGCCAAACCACAAAGGCCCCCCACTGTGGCACCCGCACCATCAACCTTTCCTGTGAGTTCCCCGCCCCATACGCCCCTTTTGACGCCACCTGAAGGCCGTGCAGCCCTTGCTTGTGCAGCCCGTGAGGGCCCCTCGTCGGCCCCTGCAGCTCAGTTTCCAGCATGGCTTCCTAGTCTGTGCAATTGGTTTTACCTGCTTCAGTCTGTCGTTTTTATGCCTTGCCGTTGTTTATCCAAAACGAGTTCCGAAATGTGATCGCCTGGACTTTTGCTCGATGCCTCGGCGAGGAGGTGCACAACATCACAAATGCAGGCTGGACCGTGGGGTTGGCAGCCGCGATGTCCGGTCTCGGAGAAGAAGAAAGCCAGCTTCCCACTGATTGCATCCAACTTTGCGTATTTGGCTGCTCTCCAGTCCTGGGCGGATGCTGCTGAAGCGCCTCGCCGGGTCCCGTCCCGTCCTGTCCCGTCCCGTCTGCTGTGGGGTGAGGGGAGCTCACTCTTGAGGACTTCAGTTCAGTGAGCCTATGAGGCGGAGTGGGGAGCCATGTGTGCTTGTGGACAAGACCTGGACAGTCGCCTAATTCCGCCTCCACGCTTGCTGTGTCGCATGTCCGTATCAGCTCACAGGTGGCTTTTTATTTTGCACAAACGTCTGTGTTAGTGAGCATTTTGCGAAATACATGCTTCAGTTGGCTGCCTCTCCGAAATGCTCCCGGTTTTCCTCCATTGATTAAAGCGAGTTCGTGTGCCTCTTTCAGAAGTGTGCATTTTAAGGCACATATGTTGGCTGCCCGTGCACTTTTTGCTGGATTGCAAATCACAGGCATGCATGGAAGCGTATGGACCTGAAGTGCAGACTGTGCTGGGCCTGTGTTCAGTCCAGAGGTCGCATCCTGGGGAAGCCCTGGTGGAAAAGACCCGCGTAAATCCCTTAGGTGTTTCCAAGTCGGTGAATGTGCCAGGCTGGGGGTCTGTGCGTGGAGCCGAGCCATGGCTGCCCCGCACACTCATGGTGCTGGCGTTGCCCTTCAGATCTGGTTTCCAAGTGGAGCAGCTGCTGTGCCCTCTTAGATCTAGCGGCGAGCAGAGCCTTCGCTCCTGCCCTGTAATTGGCGCCTCCCCAGGCTCGTCTTCTCCGCCTGAGCTCGGCTCCATTGGCGCTTCTAATTTGCAGGCAATCTATAACGGGGGATTTCTTTTTCGTCAGACTGTTTTTCTCTCTGATGACCTTCGACTCCTGCAGTATCTGCACTGTAAATGAGATGTGGCATCGCCACATGTATCTTGATAAAATACATCAGCGGATGAATTGATTTTCATATTGATTTACTGGAGCATGAAACGGTGCAAGCAGCGACGGGTGAGCGAGAGGCAAATCCAGAGCCTGCCCCTTAATGGCACGTGCCAGAGGAGCTGTGGAATTGGAGGTGGCTGGGAAGTTGGCCGGGTCTCCCGTAACACTTACAAAGTGGAGCCGACTTCCAGTCTATGGGATTTATTCCTGCTCTGGTGGCAAGCTAGCAGAAGTGTGGCTGCCAAGCGTACGGGGGAAGATTTAATTAAAGGATCGCGATATTCCAAGATATCCACGTGCTGGTAACTTTGCAGCTCGACTGTTGAAATGAGGAAGCAGTAGGGCTGTCTTGGAAAACTGACTTGGGAAACGGAAGACTTACTGCGGGCTTATTCAGGACAGGATCTGGAAGATACATCTTGCCTGTTTGGACTAGCCAGACTGGCCACTGGTCCGTTCTTTGGGCATGATTTGAAGGGCAGGTGGTCATCCTTAATGCCATTTAGCCTGACTTGGAACAGGGTATCCAAAGGACCATATTCCTCCGCATGGAGGCCTGCAGGCGTGCAGATCAGCTGAGGGGACCCCGTGCCTTTGAATCTGACCGATGAATAAGGTGGCAGCAACATCTTTTGTTCTTAGAAAGGTTCACCTGGTATTACCTTTTCTCTCTTTTCAGCACCAGTCAAAAACCTCTTTTGTTTAGCCAGGTGCCTTAGTTTGGCTTGTTTTGTTGTTCAGGTTTTGAATACTGCAATAGTCTCCGTCTTTCTTGTATTTTAAGGGTTTATCTGTAAGCTGCTTTGAGCATGGTCACTGAAGAGCTCTTCACAAGTGATGTACACATCAAAAGATGCCATGCACCATCAAGGCATTTCTGACTTAGGGGGCGACCCTAGGAAAGAACTCCCTCAGGCGAAATGTCCCAGCCCTGTAAATTCAGGGCCGCCCGCCAGCCCCGTTTTCCAGAGTTTCTGAGAAAAGCTACCAGGGAGGAATGAGCTGCCCTTGGAATGGTCCCCGGACCCACCAGAGACCCACCAAAAGGCCTTCCCCAACGTTTTCAAGCATGTTTCTTGGGTCACCACACCTTAAAGCACTGTGGGCAGCGGCTTTGGACTTCCCCTCCTCCAGACCAAGCTGGCAAGATGAAAGACCTCAGGCATCACTACGGGGACCCCTCTCTCTTGGCCTCCTCAACTCCAGACCAAGGAGTGGGCACTCGCAAGGGACGAATCAGTTTTAAGAAGCCGCTTCCCATCTGCCAGTGGCATCTCCTTGGATGGGAGCCTTTGCAGTGGACAGAGGTGTGTGCAACTCCCTGTATTGGGTAATTGCTCGCTTACCTTGTCCCATTTTTACCCATATAAACAATTCCTGGAATAGCTGGATTTAACCAAAAAGGAGACGTGGCCATCATTTCAACACTCTGGAATTTTTTGCAAGCTGCTTCCCTGCTTCCCGGCATCCCAGAAGTAAAACAGATATTTTTCAGGTTGCGCTCTGTCCAAAGTCTAAGCTGACAGCTGGTTTAACTTTTATTAGGATAAGTGAGCTTAAGAGAAGGTTTGCTTGTTTATGTACCGTGTTTGCAGCAATCATAAACCGCTCGGTGGAAACCCTATTTGTGCGTTTCAAAAACCAAGGGAGTTAATTTTTCTTTTGCAAATTATGGTATTGATTTATTCATTTTAAAATGCGGATCTTTAAGCTGCTGTGCATAATTCTGCTTGTTTTCAATTTTTATGCCTGTGCCCCCGCAGAGCCACGAAGGGTACGTACATGCCTGCGGTTCTGTCTCTGATAGAACAACATATTTATAGCCTGATATAAATAAAATCAGAAGGTTCCTATAAAACTCTGTTATTACTGCAGTGCAAAGTTAGAAAGGGCTTGAGGTTTCGACTCCTTGGCTCTCACATACTGCAATGAATATTTTATAGGGAAGGAAATACTTAGTGTCTGAATCTTTTTATAGTGCTGCTGTTCTCGGGGCTAGTAACATTCTGGGTTGTGCACCAGCAGCAGAGTCGCTCCGGCTTAAAGTGTCAACACACAGTTGCACACGCGCACACGCGCATGCCTGCGCACACATGGCTCCTCCCGGCAGGTGCCGGCGTTTTCCTTCATTGCTGGCGCTCAGCCACCCCCTTGCTTTGGCCCTGGGCGCTTCGGCTTCCATCCGAAGAAGGAAAGGATTCTTGCTGAGGTGAAGAAGCACCTCTGCAGAGCCTGGGCAGACCCCACAGCAGGCTGCCTCAAGGAATTGCTCCTGAATGCGACGGGGCGTTTGGGCGTCCTTCCCACCAGCGCACCTCTGGAAGGGCCCCCTCACATCTGGACCAGCCACTGTAGCCCCCGGCCGGGAGCACGCCAAGGCAGACGTGTTGGTGGGCCAGTTGGTCTGGAGCACAGGGGCGGGAAGGGGGGAGGGTGACCTCCGTCCTCCTGGGGAGGGTGGGCTAGAAGGGCCCCTCGGGGAGACGCAGTGGTGCCCGCTGCCAGGCCAGGCCTCCCGGCTGCCCAGCTGGAGCAGGTGTCCCGGCACAGAGTGTTCCGAGGTGTCCCATGCCGGCAGGGCTGCTCCTCGCTCTGGCACAGCAGGGTCCGCTTGGAGTGGCGCCGCCGTTCAGGGCTTTGGGCAGGGGAACGTGCAGCTTGGCAGGCTTTTCAGAACAGCGAGGGCAGCAGCAGCAGCGACACCAGGAGCTGCTGTCCGGGGATACCTGGACAGTGCGCTTTGTCTGGCTGGCGCTTAGGTCTAGTCTTGCCCAGTCGCGTTTCCCCAGCCCAGCACGTGGCTCTCCCTTGATCTTTACACCTTCTGAACGTCATGATGCAGTTCTGCAACCAAAACCTAAATTCGAGGTTCGTTGGGTAAGGAAAATAACAGGTGTCACTATATTAAGGGGAAGGACTTGCAAAAATGCCTATTTTAGGAGGAGTGGCTCCATGGATGCTTGCTGTCTCTAAAGAATTGTGGGCTGATGATGAAAAGGGATGACATAAATGTACCGATGGAAAAATGAGAAATCTAATGAAATGGCAACTGATGCAAACTGGTGTCTTCCAGATATTTTACAGTGCAGCTTCCGTAAAAGGAGTTGGAGCCCAAAACGTCTGGAGGACTCCTGCTTGCCCAGTAATGGATTTGGCCATCCTCCCTGCCCTGGGATTGTCTACATCAGGAGCCTCAACTGCAGGCAAAGGGTGGGAATGGCTCTGCCAGATTTTTAAAACAGGGTGAACAGTGGGGGTAGGCAAAATACAAGCTTGCTGAAATTCTCCAAATTCAGTCTCGGGCTGCCTTCTAAGTTAAGCCTGTAACTGATTGTAAGCTTTGTCTCCCACCCCTTTTCATGGAAAAGCTGAGCGTATTTTTATTTCTGCTTTTGGGGAAAAGATGCAGCAATGGGATGCGTGTTTGAAATGTGCACATTCTTCCCACTGCAATTCAAGCACATTCGCATGCGTTTCCAAACACGGCGTAAATCCCACTGCGAGCTTGGAAACGGGCAGACTTTGACCAAGGACTGCCGGCTAGTCTGTGTGGAGTCCAGAAGGTGTCAAGCAGGAAAATCCTGGCCAAAAATGCACTGCGAGGGATGCCCCGCACATCCCCGAGGAAGCTGTCGCCCTTCCCAGAGCGCCCGGAGAAGCGGCCGCGCCTGGGCTTTGCAGAGGCAGCTTCACGTCGGCCTGGCCCCACTGTGGCCTCTGATGCTCCAGCTGCAGGGGGAAGTGGCGATGGCCGTCGCCACTGCCACCCCAGACGCTGTCGGGGCCAAAACGGTGCCAGGAGCACAGCAGTAGGCTGGGCAACCCTGCCATCGCACCAACTTCAGGCCACGATCCCTGTGTTACGTCAGTCCACAGGCAAGCCAAGATTTGCAGCTAGATGGGCTGCCCCCCGCCCAGCAGACCGGCATTAAGGGGCACCGCAGGCAGGCGCGTTCCCCTCCGCCACCGCACCCCCTCCCATTTTCCTGTGTTTAATGGCAAATGTTGGGAAGGATTAATCCGTTGGCCGTAAAATTAGCTGGTCCAGCAGGTATTTAGCAAAACCGTGGAGCACCAAATCTGTCAGTTGCCAAATAAACTTTTCCCTCTCCCCACTCCCGCCGCCTCCCGCAAGCCCGCCTTTCCCCAGTAGCTCTCTGCGTCTTGCCAGGCCCGCGTGCAGGGCTGAAATGACAAAGCACCCTTTAGTTAATTGCGCGACGGATCGCCCAGAGTTAAAAGTTCTGATTTATATGACTGTAGCCCTAACTGCTCAATAACCCAGGCCTGTAATCTACTTTCATTTCAAACCGAACGGTGATTTATGGGGCGGCATGCCATTTTAGCTCAGAAATGAGGTGTTCAACATATGCTCTGTTGACATAAATTTGGAATTTATTGCTCTTGTCAAAACTGCCTGTTGGACAAAGGTGCGTATTAAGGCAATGAATGACTGGGAATAGTTTTCTGTCAAATTTCCTAACCATTGTATTCAGTCTGTTTGAAGAGTTGGGGGCGGAATTATACGCATACTTTAAAAAATAATCAAATGTCTTAGAATATATACGTCTTTGGGTTTCTTGAGCCACGTCCGAGGAGGAGGGTCGGTGGGCAAGGTTGCGGGGGCCCTGGAAGCCGACCGGCGTTCTGCCTCCCCGGCTCCCCTCCGGGGTGATGGGGACCCTTTCCTTTCTCATTAAACAAGGGAAGGGGGAGGGGTCGGAATGGGAGCCCATTAAATAAATATACTATAAAAGGAGGTTTTATGTGCCATTTTTAAGCAGCAGAGTTAGAGGATGGGGGCCGCAAACGAGGACGGGCTCCATTCACAGTGGGATAAAACTTGCGCTGATTCTCCGCTTGCTGGGAAGGCGTGCTGGCCCCGTGCTTGGTCCGCCTTGGGGACGAGGCCCGATAAAACGGGGCAAAGGGCCTTTGTATGGCCGAAGGAATGGACTTTTGGGCCAGGAACGTGCGAGGGCCCATCTTCGGATCCCAGGAGTCCTCCTCGTCTGTGGCAATTTCTAGTGTTACCTGGCATGAAAGGATACTATCAATTCTGAAGTGCTAACAATGGATTTTTTTCATGCTCCCATGGGCAAACTGTCTGGGGCTGTTTCATTTCAGCAAGGATATTAATTTTTATGGGTTGGATCTAGAGATATTAATACTCTGAGCAAAACTACTATTTATTTGTTGATTTAAACTACCACTAGACTGCTTGATATCCCAGACCTCTAAGCAGCTTGCATCGAAAATACATGCCGCACAATGTAAACATAGTTTTTAAAAGAAGACGCCATTAGAAGCATCACACCAAGAACAGTCAAGCACAGCAGTGTTTTGACGGATGATGACAAGACGTGGAAAGCTTTAGTAAACAGGCACATCTTCAAGAAGCATGTGGTGGCTGTCACAATTCCCACCTTTCAGACCACATGTGGAGGAGTGTTCCGGGGGGTGGGGTGTCCTCGTGTTAGCCAAGGAGGCCTGCAGAGTGAGGCTCTGCAAGTCTTGGGACAACCAGTAGGGCCTCCTCAGAAGATCCCAGGGGCTGATCTGGTGTCTTCAAGAGAAGCTCGTGGGCCAGGAATTCTGGTCGCAAGTGGTCAAGTGCTCGGGACGTGAGCTGTGGGTTGCCACTCCTGGGGACGTTGGAGGTAGTGTCCTACTGGGCCAGGCCCTTGGTCCATGTAGCCCAGAAGCGCTGGCACTGGCTGGAATCCACAGATCTCCACAGTTTGGTGCAGAGGATTTTTCCAGCACTAACTGGAGAGGCTGAGGACTGAACCGGGGACCTTCTCCTTCCAGAATGAGTGCTCTACCCCACCGTGGCCCCTTGGGCTTCCCATGTGATCACTGCAGTTTGAAAGCAGGACACGAACCAGAGCCAGAGCCAGCCACGGTGACTTGGCATTGAGAGGGATTCCCGTGACTCACCCGTTGGGTGTTCTGGGTGGCAAATATAACACTGACTCCCCGATCCTTCGATTCTGGCTTGTAGGCGGGCTGAGGTGCGGAAGAGGCCCTTTAAGAACAGGGAATTTCACAGTTCTGAGCTGTTCTGCCTCCAAGGCGCCCAGCAGGGCTTGGCACACCCACAAATCTAGGGCTGGATTTATATGTGGAGGTGATGTCTCCGAAATCTCCATCAGGTGTGGCTGAGAGCTGGCCCATGCAGCCTTAAGCCCCCAAATGCCGGGGAGCGTCTGTTTCAGGGTCACGGCAACGGACCCTGTCCGCCCGCACGAGGGCTGCTCTGCACAGCAATGCCACTTTGGGGGAGTTGCGTCCCAACTCTCACTGGGGAACTGCTAGCGAGGGGAACTGATGCGCCCTTTGCATTATGTGCATGCATCTGAAACGTGCAGCTGTGTGGGCAGCCCCCTGGCACCTGCAGCACCTTTGCTTCAGAGGTTGCCAACGACTATTTCAAGTCCCTCCACTTCCTCCTCCTCGCCCTTTGAGAACCCGGGCTCATTCCATGAAACGGAGGGCAGGAGGTTCAGGAATGGACAAGAGAGTCTGCAGAATTCACGATGAGCAGATGGGATCCGCCACCTCGTGGTATGGCCACCGCGGGTGCTGAGACGGCGTCATGTAATTTCGGTAACGTCCAAAGCCGAAGTTGCCTGTGTGGGGAGGACGTCTCAAGGCCGCTGGACAAGGGCCTTCTCTCCCCAGGGCCGGTACACCTTTGAAGGCCAGGTGCTGGAGAGAGGCTGGGGGAGGGCCTGCTGGCGGCCCGCCATGACATCTGTTGGCCACCGTGGCCAGCGGGAGACTGGCTTGGGCGGGCTCTTTTGCCCTGACAGTGGCACCTCCGTCCGTCCGGGTGAGCAGAGCCGCAGGGCACACTCCCACGTCTAGCTGGGCACAGCGGCGTCCGAGGAGCCACGATTCCCCCGGCTTGGCTGAACAAAGACCTCACTGAGTGCCGGAGAGGTGGCCGTGTGTGCGAGGCTTTCTCCTCTCTTCCCCCCTACTGTTCCTGTGTGCGGGTGGATGTGATCTGCGTTGACAAATGCCTGCGCACACCCATTGTACACATGCAAACATAAAATTCTCCCGAATGGTGCCGAATGACTTGCCACCAATCCCCTCTCTCTTTCACACCAAGCACCCCGTTGGGAAAACTCATAATTTTTACACCACACCGTCCTGACTGGCCAGCGCTGGAATGACTGTCTCTTTGAAGTGCTTTTTGCAGGAGCCTTTACAAGCCTTTTTAATTACTTGCAGCTTGCGAGAGGCCTACTTTCGAGTCCAGCTCTTGATTGTTTGTTCTTTCCAGTGGCCTGTTCAGGAGGCAGGAGTGCGGCACTCCCCTCCCTGCCCCCCGCCTGCCCCTCCGCCCTCTGCCTTCCTCTCCGGCCACTCCCCGTCGTTGAAAAGAAACCCCTGGGCAATCCTGCTCTGGGCGCCCTTTGCTCGGACAGCCCCCTTCGCAAGACCCTCACCCATCCTCCTGACCCATGCGCCCCTCAGCTCGTGGCCGGCTCAGCCAGGAGAGGGAGGGGAGGAATATGCGGCACCCCGGCCCAACCCTGGCCTGTCCCCCACATTCGAAGCACCAAGTCACATGCTCCGCAAGGAACTGGGGAAAATGGGCCGTGTTTGGGAGGCGGGACGGGGACACTGTTCCGAAAAAGGGAGGGGAAATGGACGCAGGCTAGCGGGAGAACTGCGCAAACCGGTGCATGTCAGTGGGCGCACATTCCGAAACGGGTGCAGCCCTTCAGCTAGAAGGGCATTGCAGCTCCTCCTGATGGGGGGCCGGCCAGTCTCCTGAGGACAGAGCGCCCGGCAGAGCTGCCCCATTCTTCATCTTTCAGAGGGACGTGAACAGGGCAGCCCGTCAAACCAAGGACGGTCTTTCTCGACAGAGAACTGCCCTGTGCAAAAGAGGGCACGTGGCCCCCTGAATTTCAGAGGCACCGTGGTTAGATTCTTAGGCTCCGGAAATGAGAGGAACCCCTGGGAGTGATGCTGAGACGGAACTGGGGCCCCATGCAGTTGGTAGCGTCTTTGCTGCTGGTGGATAAGAATGTGGCACCTTTCTAACGCACTGATTGATGCAATGTAACGAAGGCCTTGCGCGAGGCGATTCAGGTCCTTATTCTCCTGCTTAGAGTTCAGCCTTGACTGGATGGGGCACACGCGTTTCTGAATCTCCTCTTTCGCGAGCGCCCCCTTGGGAGCCGGGGCTCCTTCTTCGTGGCGAGTCCGTTCTGTGGATTCAAAGACCCAGGTTGGTCTGCTTCCCATGCAGTTGGTCGCATGGCGGCACAGACAGCCTGGTGCTGACCCTTCCAGGCTTTCAGGCCAGGGGTCTGTCGAACTCCGAGTCTCATCCCTGGCTGTGCAGCTCTCTCCTCGGGTGACACCGGATGGCCCGGCCTTCAGGCCCACAAGCCATCTCAGGTCGCCCACGGGACTGCCCCCCTGGGAGAGGCCGGGAAGGACTCCACCGCCAGCGGGCACCCTCTCCCCGGAGTGCACTCCCGGGGTGTCCAGCCAGACGGGCTCCCTGGGAGCAGGGCCGCAGGCCGGAGACGCCTGATGCGTGAGGGGTGGCCGGCCACAAGGACAAGCCAGCTGGCCCTGGAGCGCACCCTGCTGAGCCCCATCAGCGTCTGGTTTCTCGGAGCCCGATCCCCTTTGCCACCCGCCGGTGCATCCCCATCACTTGTTCTCCCCAGCCTGGCTTGCTGCCCACAGAGACACCTTCCTCCCCCCTCCCCAAGCCTCCCCCTCCCTTGCACACGCACACACACACACGCAGGCACCGCTCTGCGTTCGCATCATCCAGCTGACCTCTGCTGATTCATATCTGATTTGCTTTGAAGTAATCCCAGCTGCAAGGAACAAAACGTGTTAACACTTAAAGGAAAAACGGGGGGGGGGGGCACCTGGTGGGTGCTAAGAAAGGTGTTCAGGGATGCACTGAGCCACCTGGCCATCGCGAGTCGCAGCCCCTGCTCCACAGCCCTTTGGGAAACCGGTGTCACGCGCTCGGGAGGTTCCAGAGAGACGGGCTTTCTGTGTAACCAGACCCTGCCGCGTGTCGGGGGGGGGGGGGGGCGCGCAGAGTTCCTGAGAGTGAATTCAAGGCACCTTCTTGGAAGTGCAGCCCGTGTGTGAACTAGAAGGCCTGTTGCATTTAGAAGCTCGAAATTGAATCCAGACATGTGTGAGGGAAGCAGTCTTCACTTTGCTCGTAGCCAGGGAGAATCGTTGGGTTTGTGAAGTCGGACTCTCCCCGGAGTCGGCTGACAAAGCGCCATACCCGAAGTGCTGTTGAGCATTCATTCGTGAGAGAAAGCAGCACATGGTCCCGTTTAAGACCCCAAGAAGCACCCCGCCGGATTGTAAGGCCGAAGCCCTCTCCAGCCCCGCCCTCGGTCCCCGCAGTGGCCAGCCAACCCTGTTCTGCACCTTCTCCACCTCTGCGATGTCCTGCTAGAACTTTCCGGGACCTGGCAGACACCTGGCATCTCAAATGTGCTTGCCGTATTGATTCGCATCGGGACAGGCTTGCTTTTGGCTCCCTCCCTCATGGTCGCAGCACAGAATCTCCCCCTTTCACACAGTGGGGTTGGTGTTTCATCAAGGCGTCCACCCCAAGACCCGTTCCTGGACCATCACAGCCCGTTGCCTCCAGCGTGTTACATAGAAACATAGAAACAGAGCGAGTCAGAAGGGGCCTCCTGGGCCATCTAGTCTGACCTCCGGCACCAGCCGGCTCCGCTCATGACATGCCCACCATGTGCATGTCCAGCCTATCCAGCCCATGTCCAGTGTTAATGATCCTTGCTTCCCTGGAACGGCTTCCGCCACTTCAGGGCTTTGGAAAGAGCCTTCAGGGTTCTTTGCTGTCCCTTTGTGCTCTGACAACCCAGAATCGTTTCCTACTGTCAACACGCTTGACCACGCTGTTGCTCATTCCTAACTCCGGAGTGTTCAGAAACTAATCCAAAGGCACTGGTCTCACTACAGTGTTTGTTGTTTCTCGACTGAACCTGGGGGCAGAATTTGACTTGGATCCTGACCAGCGCTTCCAGCCCAGGCACCTCTGATGTTGATTCGCCTAATGCCGGTCAAGCCCCCTTGTTTTCAGCCGAACTTTCCTCCCGCTGACCAGCCCGGAAGCCACATGGCCGCATGGTTGAACGATCCACCAGCCCCCTCCCTCCCACGCACCAGCGGTCCCCAGGCCCTCCATCGCCCACAGAGCCTCCCCGCTCCAGTGCTCTTGCGCAAGTAGCTCCCCTGCACTGGCAAATGGACTTTGTTGTCCCCTCACAGCCACGGCACAAGCGTCTGGACTTTCTTTGCCTGTTAATCATTAGGGCACTGCTGCAGAAGAGGAGGGGCGCCGCCTCGCTCAATTCTTTGCCGCTGCATCTGTCTGCTCTTGTACAGCCGAACACCTTTGCGCCCGCCCTGGCATAGCGACTGTGGCACGTGTCCGTTTACAAATGGCCCCTGAGCCCTTCCGTGGTAGGAGTGGATTTCTGGCACGCAGCTCTCGCTAACCCTCCCGCTTAATTTAAGTCTTGCGGGCTTAATTCTCGGACGGGAACATTTCTTAAAGGATGCCGTGAGATTTGCCACGTATGATGTCAGTCAAATGTTGAATATTAAAGTATAGTTCATCTTTCTGTGCTCTGCCTTTTGGAGAATATAATTGAGAATCAATATCCGCGTACTTTGAACGTATTTTGTTTTTCCCTTCTTAAAAGCACAACTTTAGAGCAAACGGCCAGCTTGTCTATTGATCTTTCTCTTTCAGATCTTAACAGCACGAGTGGCTATAATACCTTGCTTACATCTGCAAAGGGCTTTTTTTTCTTTGCAACATTGCCTTAATCCAGGGAGCATAAATAGAACATTTCAATCATATTTTGCTACCAGGAGCCCAGGAGATAAAGTGCTTTCAGGGTTTGCTGAAAGAGACTGTATGAGATTGGACACGATAACATCATCCTATAAGCAGGTGCCAAATGGAAAACTTTTGTTCCTGCTGAAATTTGTTGATAGAGATATTTCAAATAAATTACTTGCCGAAAGCTGGAGCGTTGTTATTTTTAAAAAAAACAATGGGCTGGTTATGTAACCGATGGAAATGTTGTGGCCTGCAGTTGATCGCCATGTGGGTGTAGCAAGGTTAATGTGTTCCTTAGCCATTGCTGACACCATGTTCAAAAGCTTCATGGGGGTGGGGAGGAAGGAGGGGAGGGGGCCGTGTGTGTGGCGGGGCAGAGGCTTGATGGGGGGAAGAGGGGTCTCCAAACACTTCATTGGGGTGGGTCGAGCATCCAGCACTGGCGTGTGTCTCCCTGCCTCTGAGGGCCAGAAGGGGTGGTGAGCCCTGCAGCCTCTGGAGGCAGGTGGTCCTCTGGCCTTCTCCTGGGCGACATCCTCCGGCGTCTCTCTGAGCCCAGCAAAACCCGCAGCTATGGGGCCGTGCACGGGTTGGGGTCCGGATGGAAAGGAAGGAGGGACTCGCTCTTAGCCCTCTTGCATTTCACAGTGGCAGGGGAAGCTCTTTCTCCGATTCTCCTCTCCTCCTCCTCCTCCTCCACCACCACCAGTGGCACCAGTGCTCTTCCCAGTGGACCGTGTGCTCTTGAGGTTGCTGGTTCTTCTGGAACTGAGCAGTGTCCTTCACGAAGGGAGGCAACAGGGGGTCACCGTTCCCCCACCCCCCAGAAACCCCCTTGCCCTGCGAAGGATCAGCGCCTCCTCACAGGAAGGGCTTCTGCGCTCAGCTGGGAGACGGTGGCAGAGCTGCCCCAGAGGAAAGGCCCAGGTGGGCAGGAACGTGCAGCATCTGCGGGGGGGGGGGCGGTTTGCCCCTTGCCTGCACCTGCAAAGGGGAACAGGTGATTTGCGTGGAAGGAGAGGAGGAGGGAGTCACTTGGGCTCAGCTCTGCGGGCCCTCGAGCATCGCACGCTTACGGGGCCCATTTCAAAGCCCAAACTAGCCTCCCCCAGCCAGGCTCCTCTGGATGTGCTGGACAGCAATGCCCATCATCCCCAGTCAGCATGGCCCTTGCCCTAGCCCTTCGTCCTTCAAACGGGTGCACTCTCCTTCTACAGTCAAACTGTGAACTCACCGGCAGCTTGTGCAAAAGGCTGATAAAGCCACGCAAGCAAACGATGTAATATTCACCCTGCATTCCGCCATACTAGTCCGAAGACTCTCTAAGTGGAAAGTGAGCCTTCCTCCTCCTCCTCTTCCTCTTGCTGTGAGCTGCAAGGCAAATGAAATCATCAGTACTGATCCTGAGCCCCGTCCGCAGCTGCCTTGGCCTCTTTCTGTGTCACTTGTGCTGCACTGAACAGAGACTGCAGGAGAAAGGGATGAGAGAGGGACCCCATGCCAGCAGCGTCCTGGGAAGTGGTGGGCCGGACGGGGAGGGCCTTGCATGGGAAAAGCAAGGAATAGGTGAGAGCACCTTGGGAGGAGGGGCTAGAAGGAGGTGGCGGCGGATATGGGGACCTGTGTCCACACCGTCTTGTTATTGGCGAGAGAGGCTGGTTGGGCGCTGGCCCCTGATCCAGCTGAACCTCACAGAGGCTCCTCTGTCGCCATTTCTGTGTTAACGACAGACTCTTGCTGCCAGCATCCCAGCTCAGATTAGATATTCATCCTGTGCACTCTTTCCTGTCTGCATAATTACAAGGCTCTTCAGGTTGTCTGGCTTTCCAGTCGTGTTGCTGATTCGTTTTGCTTTGAGCTGGGAATTCGGCAAAAGTTGCGAAAACATACCGTACTTCTTTCCGGTTGGGGTGCTGGGTGAGGGATGAAGCCTCTGCAAATGCTTTACAGTAGATTTACCTGTGATCTCCCTGGGTTTTGGAAGGCTGTGTGTGAGGGTGGGTGGAATTGAGAGACACGCCTGGAAAGATGCTCAGTGGCCGAATCTCACACTCTGCAGGATTTGGCCTAGCTCACCTTTCCCTAACCCGGTCTCCTCCCAGTGGTTTGGACCAACGGTCAGGAACACTTGTAGTCGACCATTGCGATGTACCTTCTGATTGAATGGATGCACTTAAAGGAGGCAGACATTCAAACATGTCAGCAACTGGTGCATATCTGTGAAGAAATATGCAGATTTTTATCTCACGTGGGGGGACTTGCACGCTGACCAAATGAGCTTTGAGATGGAATTCGGAGAATCTCGGCACACCCTCGCTTTGCACGTGACAAATTCGATGACGGTCATTCAGGTTGCTCGGAGCTGTCCCCTTTTGCTGTTTGCTGAAAATGGTCCCCCACCCCAAAACTTGGGAAAACCCAAAAGTGGGTGAAAGGAGACCCACGTTGTGGTTAAGTAGTGAACTTCCTTTGGATTTTCTGCCACGGAAACTGCTTGAGGTTGTCTCGCTGCATGCCCTTCCCTGCCCCTGCACCACAGTCCTCCCTCTCCCTGAGGCCTCCGTTGTAACCACGGACCCCCACCAGAAGAGGTGTGACTTCCAAGCTCTGAGCCTGGGTGGTTTGTCGGAGAGGCCGTTCCCTTCCCAGTGGAGTCGACCTTGCATGTGTCATCTTCGTCTCTTCGCAGAAACGAGAGAGAACTTTGCTGGCTCCTGTTTCCTAAACATTTGTGTCAGTTTTGGAGCCCGGGCCAGGTCTAAAAATGATAAATGGCCCATCATGTGATGTTATGAAGTAATCCAAAAACGGAACTCTTGTTTTCTCGCCTGCTTACTGTTGTTCATCATTTTAGTTTGCTGAATGGTTGTGACTTGCGTGCTAGCAAAGGCGAGGCTTTCCTTTTTGTTGCGATCCTCCTCTTGGGAGGCTCCACGGAGGATGTGGAGCTCATGGTTACTGCCCTGAGGTCCATTGGAGCTTTCTTAGCTGCCACTTCTAGGCTTGGCATCCTTAAAAATAAACATTTTAAGTGCAAGTATGATTGTTCCCTTTTGGCATGGATGAAATCTGTCTTTCTTCGGAACACAAAGATGAACTTTATTCTCAGCTGGTGAAATCAGGCAGCTGTCCTGGTGGTTTCATTTGGGGGCCGCGGTCCAGCTTTTTGGGGGTGGCCGATCCAAGAACGGGGTTCCCATCCTTTCCTTAAATTGTGCTTTCAAGGGAGAAAAGGGCCCCAGCATCCGCATTACTCATGAGGGGACCCTTCTCAGCATCCGCCATCACTTCCTCTCCACAAGGCCATGCCTTCAGAGCTCCCTGCTCCCTGGCTGTGCCTGTTTCTTGGATGCCACCTCCCCAACTCCGACGGGATTTTAAGAACTTTAGATCAGCTGTCAGGTATGTTGCACAAAGCTACCCTTGCCCCATCTCCCATGTGGGGAGGCAGCGTGATGCCAGTTTGCTCCAAAACCTGCCCGAACATTTCTGAAGCATTTCAGTTTAAGAGGACCTAAAATTCGCCTTGAACTTGTTGCTGTGAGATAAATTCTGAAGAAACTCTAGATGTTCAATTGCGAAACTGGATTGAAGCTTACACCAATATAAGTGTAAGGAGAGATGGGGAGAATCCAGTTGTCTCCATCTGTCCGTCCGTCTGTCCATCCTTAATCCTCTGGAAAGGTGATGGCTATAAAAATAAGGTCTTGGGAAAGGCAGCAGATGTGGGATCCAAATTCCGTGGTGTTTGGCCCAACATGGAAGCCTGTGCGCACTGTTCATGGGGCATGTGCCACGCTGGGCACAATCCAGCCCAGGGTACACGCTCAGAGGGAGGCAGGGCAGGGTTTGCTTCAGGTTTTGATAAAAGTTCCCCGACCTTTGCAAATCTCTCCATATTTGAGATAAAAACATGGGCGACATCTGGCGTGCCGGTTTTGTCCGTCCAGACCTGGGACCTGGCGTGCTTTGCTCTTAAGCGCGTTCAGCCAGGTCAGGGCTGAAACCGGGCAGGCGCCCCCCGTTTTCTGGCAAGCGCCTCATCTTGGGCAGCATGGCTGCCTCCACGCTGGGAACAGCGGAGCCCACTAGGCGGGCGTGAGGTTTGCGCCTGCTGGCTTCCGTGCCCCGGCAGCCGCTTGCAGGCCTCTGCAACCGAGGAAAGGGATGGGGGGGGGGGCAGATTCTGGTGCTGTGTCAAGTGGCGCGCTTGAGTGCGCGCATGTCATCCGAATGCGGGTTTGCTCAGCGCCTGGTCCTTCTGGGCCGGCCTGCCTCTTTCCTTCTGTCCCCTCGGCAGTTTCTCTTTCTGCGTGTTCAGCTCTGCTCCGTCCCGTCTCCCATCCCCTCAGGGCAGGATGGGACCCCCAAAGTCCGTCCAGTGGCGCTTGTGTGGGGGCGGGCACGCCCTGCTAAACGGCGCTCGCCCACCCATTGCCCCTTGGGGCAAGATGTTCCTCAGAAACCCCCCGGTGGGGGTTCCGCAGCCACCCAGTGTAGCCAGTGCGTGTGTGCGTGCGTGAGTGGAGTCAATGTCAGGAAGCAGAACGACAGAGCTGGGTGTTCTCCCCTCCCTGCACTTTGGCGGATGCCTGGTGCCCACCTGCACGTGCAGTCGGGCCGGCCAGGTATCGCTGGGACCTGACGGACTGCTCTATAGCTCCCCAACTCGCTCCCGCGCGAGGCCGACTGCCCCCCTGCCCAGGAATCCCTCGGGTGGATGCTCTTAATCACTTGGCTTGGGAAGTGTCTAGATTCACAGCCCAGGGTCAGTGCTGGAGACGGAAGCCGGGAAATCAATCCCGCGAGGTGTGGATGCAGCACCTTCCCGTCTTTGCTTCCCCCCTTGCAATCATCCAATCTGCCCACCTTGTGCTCAGATGTGCTCATGTCTTTTCACAGTCATTTCCACGGCACTTTATCAAGATCAGAAGCACTTTTTGATCAGGTCTTCTTGCCGGCAGTCCTGGAATGCAGACAGGAAAACACATTTAAAATGCTAGCATCTCCCAGCCAAATCTGCATGTTTCTGGGAAAGCGCCCATTTTACAGATGAAGGACTGAGGCTGGGCTGGGCGAGACTACCAGAGAATGAGCCTGTGGTTGACCAGGCGCTGGCAAGCAGACAGAAGGTGGTCCAGAAGCCATGTCACCTGTGGGCATCTTCTGTGTTTGCGCACCTTGGGATGTCCGTACGCCTGTGGAGGGCAGGATGCCCCATGACCAGCTTCCCCCGGCAGCCTCCACTGCAGAGCCCTGGATAACGCCTGGGCGAAGCAAAGCTGCAGTTCAGGCGCCCGCCACTGAGCAGGGATCCTTTCTGCAAAGGGGAGCCATGGGGGGATCTGCGGAACAGGCCCGTGGCTAAGCGTGGCTCTTTCGAACGAGCTCTGCCCCTCCTCACCTTGATCACCGGCTGTCCAAGCACGAAGCCTCACTCCTCTCTCCCTCCTCTCTCTTTTTGTCATTTGTTCTGCCCAGGAAAATGCACAGCGGGATGAAGACATATGGATGTGAGCTGTGCGGGAAAAGATTCCTCGACAGCCTGCGCCTTCGCATGCACTTACTGGCTCATTCAGGTGAGTTCTGAAGCTGGAAGGTGACGTGGGCTTTGCTTGGCCAGGAATTAGGATCCGAGGAAACCGGGATTTTTAAGGGTTTGAATGGCCAGCATCTGCAGCAGACACCGAGATGCACAACAGAGCTGACCTCAGGAGGGTGCCTCTGTTTTGGGAGACCTTCTTCATTGGCAGGTGGGCGGCGGGGGGGGGGGGGGCTGGAATTCGCTTCCTGGTGTCTGGGGACGTTACCCCTTTCTGCCAAGCTGTACCCCTGCCCAGCCTTCTGCTGGCAGAGATGGGAAGCTTCCTGCCCAGTATGAGTGGCAACAAATCCCTGCAAAAGGATTCTCAGGGGCACCCCAGCTTGCAGAAGTCGAGGGGTCACCTCCCCCTTGTCAATGGGAAAAAGGAAGCCCAGCATATCAATTCAATACTGAATGCCACATCCCTTTTGGCTCTTGTGTGCGCTGATGAAATCAGTTTATATTATCGGAACTGATGATGCCGTGCAATTTGCCTTCCTAATCCCCCTCAAGTACAATTCAAGGTGAGTTGGGGGTTTCTGCAGGTGCGGTGTTGAAATCCGTCCCTCCGTGCTTCCAAAATTTTCTTCTCTCACCAAAGAGGCTTGTCAAGGTGTTGTAGGTTTAATTTTGAAGGTCTTTGGGTTGTGGTCTTGAGCTGCGCTTACCCTCATCCGGTGCCCGAGGGACAATCTTCTTCTTCCTGCCTGCTACCCCCAGTGCATTGCTCTGGAGTCCTCCAGTCACCAGCACTGATCCAAAAAAGCCCCAAAGGACAGGGTGCCACCGGGAAGCCACGGAGTCTGCAGCCTGTGCAGGGAAAGACCGGAAACATGTGCTCCCCCTGCATGCACAAGCCCCCCGCCCCCCGCAGGGACTGCACAGAATTTTTCTTTTCCTCTCCTTCCCACCACCGCCAGAAAGACTTTTTTTCAATCCGATTGTATGCCAATTGCTCAGAAAAAATACAGCAGCTATTCTGGGCACAGAAATGTTCTGTCTTTCAGGAAAGGGAGCTCATGAGCCCAACTAGAGCTTGGTGAGGTCTCCAAATCCCACCTCGCAGCTTCTTTCGATTTGTGTGCGCATCGGGCGGCAAGCAACACTTCTTCCTTTTTGCACAAACATTCACTCCTGGGCCTGTTTCCCCAAATGTGCACAATTGCACACAATTTTGAAATAGCTGCATTTTCCTCCCCTTGATGAAGGCAAGCTTGCGTGCTTTCTAAAAGATGTTCAATTTGCATTTTCACACAAAAAAGGAAAGTCTCTCTTGGGCATGCAGGCTGGAAAGGGAGCCGAGTCACACCGCACACATGGAGCAAGGTTTTGCAGGGTGAGTGGCTGTTTGCTCTCCACCAGCTCTTTCCGGCAGCTGCTCATTGCCTGGTTTTGATGTCCTTCACTCTGAAATGCTCCTGCCCATGATGAGGTTGCTTGTGAAGTGACAGCTTGCATTCCCTGCCACCACCCAGGGCGAGGGCCTCTGCTTTGTATGAGACCGTCCTCGCCTTGGATTCAAACAGCCTTCCTTATTTTGCACAGACCGTTTGTTATCCGTAGTTTGGTGCGTGGGCTGTGTCAGTTGAAGAATGAGGGACTGAAGACCTGGGGAGACAGTGCAGACGCCCAGCCTCTGGGTACCACTTTTGGGTGTACATCCTCAGGGATGCCATGAGCTTGGCCAGCGTGGCCCTTGCCCATGTTGCAGATGAATACAGAGGCTGAGGGAGATGAATGACACCCTGTGAGCTCGCGGCCTACCCGGGATGGGAGCCAGTGACTTTCTGGGAGGGCAAAATGCAGGTGGTTGCAAACCAACCCTACTTCACAGTCCCAGCCCTAAGCTGTAAACTGGAACACCACTGTCCTTTAATTTTTACAGTTCTTCAAATTCCAAAATTGAGCAATTCTCTAACAATGAAAAGCATTGGAATGTGTACTGTAAAACACGAAGGAAAACGTGCATGAATGTTTGAAATGCGATAGAATAAATGTGTGCTTGGAAAATAGCGGGTTTCATGGAAAGCGCGGCAGGTCCGTCCGTCCGTCCGTCTGTCGTGGTCCATAGCTTCATGAAGGCTGCCTCAGTTGGCCAGTTGGAGACCTGGGGGGCAAGGACAGGGGGCTGCAGCGCACCACACGACAGCCGGGCAATGCACCCAGCCTTCCTTCTGGGAATTCTTTGTGGCGGACTTTCAGGCTCTCCTTTAGGCTCTCTGAATTGCACATAATACACTTCCGATGCGTGAGCCAAATTCCAGGGCGTGCCCTGCAAGCGATCATCCGGGAGCCATTTTCTGTCCAGTGAATTGCTTGGGTGAAGCTTTTATACCTGTCCAGAAGTCCCCAGAGCCGTATCTTCCCATTCCTGTGTCCGGCACCCGAACAGAACGGATGCTGCTCATGGCCTTGACCGGCGGCCGCTGCATCTCGCCCGCCATTGTGCCATTTGGTCCTGTCCCATCAGCTTCTGGTGGAGACCAACAGGGCTCCTTCCACCCTCCTGGCCTTCGCTACCAACAAATGTTTCTCTTTGCAGATGTATTGCAAATGCTGCATTCCCCACATTTGAACATCCACTAAAACGCCATTAGTATAACGGTTGCAGAATTAGGCATTTGGTTCATTTAATGAATCTTGCTATTGGGTTCAAATTATACAGAGTCTTCAATTAAATGTATGGAGAGGGGTAGAACGCTAACAGAGTGAGCAGGCACAGCGCTCTGTGCGCCAATTTAGTCCCCAAGTTCCCTGCATGGGCAGCGCCAAGTGCAGTGACAGGATATATTAATATCAGATCCGGAGTTCCAAGCGCTGCTCATTACGTGGCCAAAACTAGGGATGGACAAATGAGTGATGTCTGAGATTGCGAGGCTTCTCTGCACCTCGGCTTCTCGCTCGTCTCCCTGCCGGATTCCTGTTTGCCTTTGTGACCACTGCTCGCTTTGCACAATTGGGAGAACTGTGCCAAACAAACAGTGATTGCATGCGGATGTTGAGCGAGTCCCCCAGATTTAAACGAGCATTCCCAGAGCCTCTGGGTTCAGCCTATGGGTAATTTGGGCAAAGTGGGGATTTCGTGCAACTTAGTCAGGGGACAGTTGCACAAAATCCAATGTGAACAAATTTGGCAATTCGTGAACATTTCCAGCAGACGTGGGTTTGGGGTTGCAAAGCGGGCAGCCTTGGGGGTTTCATGAGCACAAATGAGATTCTGATTCATAGCGCTGTCCATAGTCCCCTGCAGGCTTGGGGTTAAATTAAGGCTTGCACAAGTTATCCATGGGGGAAAATCCATGGACAGCCCAGAAAATGGTGGTGCAGGAGATCCAGGACCTGCAGGGATGCAGCACCTTCTGCTCCCGGCTGCCAAAGTTTGTTCCTGTGGGAATTTGGGGCAATCATCCCAGCAGTGGGGCAGGGGAACAGGGAGAGCTTCTCTCAGCAACAACCTGCTCTTTCCCGTTGCGATTCAGAATACCGTGGGGCAAGCAGTTCAGATGCCTTCGCTGTGCACAGAACCTGCTCACAGTGGAGATGGACACTCCCCGGATGGGTTTGTTGCTCTGGGATGACAATCGGCGCATCTCGGGGGTGGTGCCGAGCCAGTTTGGACTGATGTAAGGAGAGAAGCACAGTTTTTGGTAGCCTCCTGTATTTCCACCCGAGAGAAACATTCACTGCAGACCAACTGGCCATCCTGCAGATACGGGGGACTACAACTCCCATCTGTCCCAACCAAGATTGCTGTTTGGCATGGCTGGCACCTGCCAGGTTGTGCGAATCCCTGGATGTGTTAATTCGTGCTCTGCAGTGTTGAACAGGGGGACAGCGGAAGGAGGCTTTTGGGCTGAATCTGGGAGGTAGTGGGTAGTGAGAGAAGGTGCCAGGCCAAAACCTGTTTATTTACTCAGTGTTGTAATCGTTAGATAATATATTTTTTAATGATTGCATTTTAACTCAAGATCTGGCTCTTTGGGGTCTTTTCATTGCCTCGATGTTTAAAGTTTTGCAAACTGTCTGGAGATTTCCTGGAAATAAAGACTGGCTTAGAAAACCTTAAATAAATAAGTGGATGCGCAGAGCAAGCTGTGCTTGATGCTGAATGCTGGGAGCAAGAGGGTGCGATGTGCAGGATCATGCCGCTGCTCTGAGGCCAGAGCCGCCGAGCGGGGGGCGGGCAGCCCCTGCCCACGCTCCGCCTCGGCCGAGGCCGGGTGGCCGGAGCGGCACGGCCGTCCTCGGTGTTTTCGCTGCTCTGCCCCTCGCCGGAGCACGCGGCCTCTGTTTGTTGTTCTGCACTTGGCCTCGTGCCAGTCGCTGGCTGGCTCCCTGCCTACTTTGCGGGTACAGTATGTACAGTCTGCGCCGAGCCAAGTTTGTCATCATGAAAGATTAATTTTTTTTCTTCCTGCCCGCCCGCCCGGGTGGGAGGGAGGGAGGGGGCCGCTCCGATGCTCAAAAACAGCCGCGTGAAATTCCAGCACTCTGGTTTGTGCAAACGCCGGCTCCCATCGGGCATTTTTCTCTCGGCCTTCTCTGCTCCCGCAGCTTCTCCTCTCCCTCCCCACATGCGGCCCCAGCCCACAGCGCGTCGGCCGAGCGAGGCCCCCCTGCTGACGCGGGGAGCCCTGCATTTGGTGGACATCGGTGGACCAACCGCCTCCTCCCCTTGCGTGCCTCTTTCCCCCACACTGACTTGCTGGTGCGCACACACCTCTGTCGCTGCCTCCCCAGCACCCAGCCTCGCTGCAGCTGCGTTGTGAAATCAGTTTCGGAGGGACATCACCTCATCGAGTCTTTACAGGAATTAGTTGATAGAGGCAACTTAAAAATAAAAAAGCAAGCTGCAAACATGCGCATTCATGGCAGGCGTGGCCCTGGCATGTCCTGTGAGGACCCAGGTTTGCCCTCAGACCAGACGTGCAGGTGGCACAGGAGTCGAATCGATGCCTGTCTTTGCACGAGTCCGGCTGAGAGCTAAGCTCCATGTCCAGGGCCCCTGTGAGCCCGTGTCCAGCCGAGAGCGTGAACCGACTGCCGCGGAGACCCTCGGGTGGTCCGAGGGTCGTTCAGACGCAGCCTGAAGAAGTGTCCTCTGGGGCAGCTTAGGGGTGGGTTGGCCCCTTCCGGCTCCTGATTTTCCTCCTCCTGAGCTGGAAGAGTTCCTGCTGCTCTATGTTGAGCTCAGCAGTGGAGCACTTTTTAGGAAAGACATGTTCGTATGCACATCACAGAAGCTGCAAATTTTGCGGTGGAGGGGAGTGGGAGGGCGTGATGCCGTATTACTCTTCTGGCCAGTGTCCCGTCCGTGCGCTTCCTCGCCCCACCTGTCTCCGGAGATCTGATGTGGACCCAACCCCATATGCACCTCTGAACTCCAAGCCTTTCATGGGATGGCAGGAAAAACTCTGCCCGGGGCTGGCATCAAGCACAGGCAGGCCAAGTACCTGCTGAGGTCCCATGCGCCACCGCGAAGAGCCCCTGAGGTGCTGCTCCTCTTCTCCCCGGCACTCTGCCTGCTTTCCTGCCATGCTCTCTGCTAGGGCTTGCCTGCAGCTTCCCCACCAAACCTTGGGCTCGTACAGATGAGCCCCATCAGCCCCGGTGCACCTGGACAAAGGAGCAGGTCCTTTTGGGGCACTGAGTAGCAGCTGTACGGGTCCTCCGGTCTATAAGGTGGGTGTCTCTGGACTGCGGCCGAGCCCTGCGTGAGGCGGTTGGTCGGGAGCTTCGGCTGTGGCCTGCTCCTCTTCAGCCCGCAATCGGCACCGGAGGCTGGGCGAGGGCTGGGGTGGCTGGAAGGTGGCAGCTTCCCCCCTTCCCATCCACCCCACCACATCCTTGGCCTCGCGTCTTGTGCAAGAATTCTTTAGCTGGCGTTTCCAGATGCACCTCAGAGCTGCACTGTGCGGCACCTTGATTTTATTCGAAGCTTCCCCAGAGCAGTTGGGATATTCCTGAATATTCCTCAGTACAGCTTGGCCATCATTCACATGATCCACTGGCATACCCTTCCCTCCTCTTCCTCTTCTTCTCCCAAAGACTGCACTCAGTTTGTTTAAAGTTGAGCTGACCAAACCTTTGTCCCCCTCTAAAACCTGTTATTTTTCCTCTAAGTGATTGGTTATGCCACTTAGAGGAAAAATACATCAATATGTAGAGGAGGAGGAGGAGGAGGAGGAAGTGTTTGCATTGTTTAGGGGGTGTTTCCCCCCCCCCCAGTCTCATCCTCTTCTCCCCTTCCCTCTTCGCCGCCGCGAATTTTGGCTGCCATCCCGAATTTATTCCCAGAGTGATGTCATCAGCTTGCCGGCAGGTCTGGATGTTCTGCCAGCATTCCAGAGAGTTTATGATCACAGGCAGATGTGAATCCAAGAACACACTGTACCCAGAGCAGAAATTAATGCAGGCTTGAGCGCCGTCCAAGCCTCAGACACGGGAGAGAAGAGGGAGAAAAAAGAAAACACAAACTGTTTAATGCTGTTTATAAATTATACACTTGCTGATGAAAAATACATTTCTTTCTCCCCCTCCCCGCCCCTCTTCTTCCTTCCTTCCTTCCTTTCTTTCTTTTTTTGTTTTTTTCCAGCCTCGAGAGTTTAAGCTGACTAGAATAATATGGTTTTGCTCTTAGCTCCTGTTCTGGCAAGAATCCCAACTCCTGCTGCTGTTGCACAACCAGCCGGTTTCTCTTCCCCTTTTCCCTTCCCTTCCCCCGGCCTTTTACCTGGAGAAATACACTTTCTTTCCCAGTATTCCTGCCCCTTAGCCACTGCTTTATTTTTGTTTGCGACGTGCCCATCTTGTTTAACTCCTCGTGGGGGCCTGTGCTTCAGATGAGATGCAAAGACCTATCAGTCGTACGATGCTGCTTGTCTCGTGTCTGTGGCTAGATACGTGGGAGCAGCATCTTCCACCTAATGCTTGCGTTTTAAGCTTCCAGTCCTCTGCACAGAGGGGAAGGTTCTGTGAGTTCAAGCAAGATCAAAGTACTAGAAAACATCCCCCCCCCCGCCCGCATCCTCTTGGAGGCAGCAAGACGAGAATCCAAAGATGCTTGCGACAATGTGCTGCTTTATCTCGAACCCGTCTCCTCTTCTGCTCCCGTGTGCTCTTGTAATGTATGCGAGCCAAAAACGCACTACCCCCCCCCAACTTTTGCATGGCTTTTGTAGTCTCCCCTCTCAGAAAACAAAACAAAAACCAGCCCAAGAAAACCTGCTAATGTTTATCATTTGCCCAACAGGCTGCTTCCTGTCGCGCATCTCAGCTTTAAAGGCCCCTCGTTGCTAAGTAGCAGCCTTCTCCTGTACTGTAATGGGCTGATTGTGTATTCTGTTCAGCACTGTATCTTATTTTTGTATGCAAGGCAAAGTGTTTTGATGGAGGACGATTGCAGAAGTGTCTGGAGGCTGTTTTGGAGTTTTATAGGCCGTACAGTACACTCTGTGCCTCCTGAAATGGAACACGGGCTGCTGAATTTTGGATGGGGCTTGTCATTTTTTCCCCCTCTTAGCTCAGCCTGTCAGATGGAACATTACCATAAGGGGGGGAGCAGCAATTATGTAAGAACTTTGCTCCCCCCTTGGGAATGTGTTTTCTGTCTTTTCTTCTCTTTTTTTGGCGGTGGTGGCGGCAGGGAGCTGCGAAACCGGAATGATCCATGGACCCAAAATAGTTTTTTCCTTCCCTTCCTCACTTTCCACCGTTAGGCAACCGGAGATCTGCGAAACATGCTCGTTGCAATCCCGGTGCAGCGCGGCTGGAGTCTTTGCCGTTACCCGGTGTTGTGCCAGCGTCCTGCTCCAGATGCTGATACGCCGCTTTGTCGTGTGTGATCCCCCCACTCCCTGCCACGCTCCGTTTCTGGATCCCATGTTTTCATTTAGGGAAGGGGTGCGCGTGTGTGTCTCACACGCGCTTGCCTGCCCGCAGGAAATCAAGAGGCAGAATCGATGTCGTGGAGGCTCGCTGAAAAAGCTCTCAGCCGCTGGGACTGTCAGTTCATGGAGGGGAGGGGGAAAGACGGGAGCCAGATTATCAGTGACACCTGAACGATCTTCTCCGCGAGGGTCACACCATTAGCTTAGCTCTGGAAGGCATCACAGCCGAATGGACATGAGAAATGAAGCTGGGCCAAGGGAAGTTGGCCTTGGCCAACCGTGGCCTGGACCCCACCACAATCCCACCTCAGCCGCGGGCTCAGAATGGCCCAGGAGTCCTTGCATTGCGTCTTTTCTCTGCCAAGCTTGGGGCCACCAATTTCCCAATCTGGGAATGATGCGCTTAATGCTGGTATGAGTTTCGGGGCCACTTCCAGGACACTGGCGATAGGTAGTCAGGCATCCCGGAGAGGAATGGCTCTTGGCACCATTCCAGGGGGGGCTCATCGCTTCAGGCCACCTGCGCTCTGCCCCCAGGTGGACACACCTTTCTGCTCTGCATGAGGTCAGGCTATTGGCCCCTCTGGCTCAGGATTGCCTGCTCTAATTGGGAGAAGATGCCTGCTTTGGACGGGGAGGGGTCTTTCCCCATCCCCTGCCCCCCCCATCCTTTCAACCAAGTCCTTCTGCGGGCAACGTGGGAACTTCGTGCCACTTCGAGTTCCCTGCCCCTGTGTCCCTCCTTTTGGGATGGTCTAAACTGCTTTTCCACGTGAGAATGGGGGATGGGAAGCTCCACTTGTCTTGACCCAAGAGGGACAGTGGCCGAGGGGACCCCCCGCCCCCCGTCTCTACAGGGATGGCCAGAGGTTCCCACTTGCTTGAAGAGGGTTGGGACTTGTGAAGGGTGGGAAGCTGTGGGTGGGAAGGTTCTCGGTCGTTCTGCATTGCTTATTGTCTTGTAGATTTAAAAATGGAACGGGTTCCCCAACAGGATAGCTTTGCCCCAACAGTCGTGCTCGGTCTAGAAGTCTGCCACAAAGCGCCCCCCCCCCCCCGAAGAACAAAACAGCCTGGGATGCACTTTCGATGTGCTTGTGCAGAACCCGTACGGGGGGTTGTAGTCTTCTCATGTGAAGCTGCAAGGAAAAAGTGTCTCGTACGGGGTGAAATTTGGGCACAGGGGGGACTTTTTTTCTGAGGGGGGCGGGAAAGAGAACCAGACTAAACCTAGTGGTTTTTTCTGGGCAACAGAAGAAAACGAGGGAATGGGGTAGAGAACAGGCTAAATTTAAAATTGTAATTGGCTGACTTCCACAAGCTTGCGGGTGTTTTAATGACTCATAATAACTTCATTTAAAACCAGCTGAGCAGAAAATAGATTGGAGAGGAGCCTCGGGCCATTATGGATTTCTGTGGGTTTTTTTTCTTTTTTCTTTCCTCCCCCCCCCCTTTTTTTTTGACAAGCAGTTTTCGGCAGCCAGCAAGGGCGTTCAGAAGACTTGGCTGTGCTCGCCCAGGGTTGGTGGTCTGCCCAAGAGATTGTATAGAATCCAGGGTTTTGTGTTTTTTCAGACTGATTAAAAATAGATGCCTTGAGGTATTATTTTAGCATCAGTGTGTGGAGAGCATTGTTTTTTTTTCTTTGCACTTTTGATGTGGTAAACGGAACATAAATAAAATTGTTTTTGAAATGACTGAATTAATTAGGTAGTGAAGTGACGGCAATGCATAAATTTGCTTTGCCACACTTTTTCTCTTTCTGCAAATCCATATTTGCCTCTCCCTTCCCTTTTCCCTTCCTCTTGCCGCGCTGCCCTCGTTCTTATCAGCTTCCACACTCACATAATAATGATCTAGCCTACATTTTATTTTAATTAATTGCACATGGCGTTCTCTGGCTAGCGGGAGAGTGAATATTTGGTGCCTGTGAAATTTCTGAGGATTGCAGTGTCAGAAAATATGCAAGTTATGAAGCCGTGGTTGGAAGAGGACGGCACTTGGAAGTGCTCTTGGCCGAAACTTGACAAAAGGGGCCGATGCCCAAATGGTGACGCTTCAGTTTCGCATCTCTCTGGGCAAAAACCGGCCAAGTGTTTTGTGGGGCAAAGGCTGTGTCTGGACACGCCTGTCGCAAGACCGGACATATAAATTGTTGCCGCTGTGATGGGCGGTGCGCATGCACACACGTGCGGGTCTGTGTGTGAGAGTGGGGCCTCAGTTGTCCAGCCCAGCACCCCATTCACATCCGGCAGGATGGGTGCGGGGCCTCTGCCTGCCGTCTCCATAGCAACTGACGTGTGAGGACAGGCCGCCTCTGGCCAAGGCGGCGGCATGGAGTCCACGGGGCTGGCAGCCACGGATAGCCTCCTCCTCCACGAATTTGCCCAGCTGCCTCACGAAGCCGTCCAAATCGGTGGCCACCGCTGTGGCACTGAATCCCGCAGGCTGGCCACGGGCTGGGTGGCGAGGGACCACCTTTGATCCGTCCTGATCTCCCCCTCATCTGGTTCACGGGGCAACCCCCTTGGGTTCTAGTGGGATGAGAGAGGGAGCAAAGGGTCTTCCTTCCCCACACGGCGCGTCAGTCTGTCCATCGAGGCCGCACCCCCCTTGCTCCCTTGTTCCGAAGCCGAGTGGCCCCAGCTGTTGTGAGCATTCCTCACAGGGAAGCCGCCCACCCCCCTCTGCCCTCCTTCCTGGTGTGGAGAGAGCCCTTCAACTCTGCCGGCTGGCCGTGGGGGGCAAGAGGGGCTGGGGGGTGCTGAGCCGGGTCCTGGCCGGGGCCCGGCTGGAGGGCTCGTTGCGTTCCTGCAGAGGACGGCGCTCCTGCGCAGCGTAGACGCACCCACCTGCCTTCCACCTGCCCAGTGGCCTCCGAGCCCCCAGAGGCTGCGGGAGAGTGACCGGAGGGCCACGAGTGCAGAGGAGACGCAGCAGCTGCTGCCAAGCGGGTTCATCCTTTCACATGTGTCCGAAAACCTGAGGCTGTCCAGCTCACAACCTGAGCCCTCACCTGCACAGGGAACCTGCAGCCCTGCCTGGCGGATTGATTCGATCCCCCTTCTCCTTGCCAGCTTTCAGATGCAAATAATTGAAGGGGAGTTAATCATTAGTTGTGTGTTTGCAGAATTACCAATTTTCTGTTCCTCTGTTATGGCCCAAATCTTTCCACTTTCTCAGGTAGCAATTTGGATGTCATTTTTAGTTGTCAGGTACACTTTAATAATGCTCAGGTAATAATATAGTAAAAGCACGGTAGTACACAGCTTTCTTGAGAGGCCTAAAGGAAGGAGAAGACAAACAAAACACACAAATACTCAGTGAATAGGCCTCCCATTCATATACGAATGTGGAATGGGGGGGGGGAATGTCCTCCCCTCTTTCCCAAAACGTCAGCCGCAGCACTGCGTAACGCAACACCTCAATTATGGAGGGAAGAAGGGAAGGTAAGATCCAAGGCTACAGAAATCATCGCACTTCTTCATATCCAACTGTCTGCACGACCATTGAGGTTTTAGACACAGTACAGGCAATTGGGCGAGTGCCATTTTTAACCAATTAGAACATTTTTACTACTTCCTAACATCAGAAGTGCTACAAACTAGAGAGCCCCAGTTCTTCTCCTCAATAAAGCCATTAAACTGAATGGGTCTTGAGGAGTGTTATTGGGCGTCTAAAAATAGCAAAACTGTGTTTTCGGAAGAGATAGGTGTGTTGATGGATTTTCTGACTGCTATCCACAAAGCCGTTACATGGGCTGCGGCTCTCTCGGTGCTCTACAGAAGATACAGACAGATATGAAAGACCTGCTGCTCGCTTTAGTCCAAGGAGCTGAATCAGGCACCTGATCAATTGCGTCTGTATTTTTCTGTGCAAAAGCCCAGGGGACCTAGGAGAGAATCTCTCTATCTCATTCTCTCTCTCTCTCTCTCTCTCCCCCCCGTTCACTCTTTCTCTCTCTGTTTTCCTTTAAGCGAATGCAAAAGAGGTAAGAGTTTGGAGAGGATGGGTGATGTCCACCTTCTCCTAGGAAGATTTGGCAGATGGCGTTTGGTGGGATTTGGCCAAAGAATTTGGGCTCCGCGTTTAGATGCTGCTGCTGCTGATTTTTCGTCTTGTGGGCATCCCAGGAATGGCGCCAGTTCTGAACCTCCCACATCCCAAAGAGCCTTATAAAACAGGACTGAGCCCATGATCCGATGAATCATAGCTGTGGTGCGCTCTGGGCCATTAAACGCTCAAGACGCAGCCGAATCGGCAGAGAGGGAAAGGGAAAGAAGTTCGAGGGGAGGGGACCACGTAATAGCGAGAGTGCAAGATTTGTGGGGTGCAGTGGGAGGGTGAGGTTGCCTCGAGTGACGCTCCCCGTGATTGTGCAACCACGCTGAAACTTGCATGGCCTTGGAGACTTGCCAGCGGCGAAAGCAAATGCGGGCGGAGAGGAGGGTCAACCGGGCAGCCACGTTTGCGCATCGTATGTCTGTCTTGCTGTGTGCAAAAGAGGACGGTAGGGACCTCCTCCTGGCTGAGCTGCTCCCGCCGTAAAAGGAGGCTTTTGCAGGTTGCCTGAGCCCTGGCCTGGGCAGGCACAGGCTTCGAAGGCCTCTGCGGGTCCCCTGGGGGCAGCCGGGGCTCGGGGTGGGCAGGCTGCAGGAGGTCTCCAGGCTGCAGGAGGTCTCCAGCCTTCTGCATGGCTGGTGCTCCTCCCGCCCGCCATGTTGCCGGTCTGCGCCATCATCCACCACAGGAAGGCACCCGCCAGGAACTGCCTCCCCTCCAGACCAGCCTGCCCACCTCCAGGCGACTCCGCCTGGAGCCGGTGCAGCTTCCTGCTTCCAGGAGCCTCATGGTCTGTCGGACGTCAAGGGAGGGGATTACTGGCCGGGGCTGAACAAGCAAAAGGAAATGCACGGAGGAAAGACGGCGGTGGTTGACATAGGTTTTGTCTCGCCTGACTTGCGTGTGCAGCTGCCAAGTTAGAAAGAATTATAATAAGTAGAATTAAATGGGGAGAAAGAGAGCATGGAAGCCCATGGCCAGGGGATGCGGGAGCCTGTTTCTTGAGCACTTTCTCTTTCCACCAGAATTGGGACCAAGAGAGGACAGCCCCCTGGCCACCCTAGACATTGAGGACTGTCCTTCGCCAGCATGGGTCTGCAGGGCTGTTGGATGCTTCTCCAGCTTTTAGTAGGTGACAGGCGTTGAGTGATGCAGCCCTTGGCCCGCTTTCGAGTCGGGAGGCGTTCCTCCCCTGTCCTTCCCTCCGTCCTGGTGTCGCCCCTGTGCTGCCCCTGCCACCCGGCGGGTGTGCTGGCCCAGCGCTCAGCTGACCTTGGAAGGAGGCGAGGACGCCTGACTCGGGGCCTGTGACGGGGGAGTGTGGAACCTCACATGGTGCCCATCTGGGGCATCGTAAAAGTGGCGAGAAAGGGGGGCATTTGGTTCCAGCCATGCATGCTAAATGAGGAATAGGGGGCAGGGGGCTGCGAGGAGCGGAGGGGAGGGGAGAGGAGGGGAGCCTCGCAACGTGACTCTGCAGAATCGGGCTTGAATGGAAAAAGGCACTTGCTTGGCCAGCCCGCGTTGGGCAAATATCTTTATTAAGCAGGAGGCTATAAATTTGCTTTCACAAGCAGCTGCGGAAGGCTGGCCGGCCGGCCGGGGGTCTGATGCCAGTGGTAAGGCACGCTCTTACTCATGCATCTGGCAGTCCACGGGGTCTTGTCCTTCCAGGGTCAGTCCTCGAAGAGATCTTTATACTGTAGCAAGCCCAGGCAACCTGCTAAAAATACCGCCCTTTGTTTTTCCCTCCTCATCACCCGTTCCATCCCAAACGTTTTTTAAAAAATCCTGTTTACATGAAAGCTGCTGCTCCAACGGGTGGGTTTTAAAAAATTCCAAATACCCTTGATGTATTGCTTCTGAGCGTTCCCTCCACGATGTTCTGCGCTTTTAATAAATATCTCTCCTTGTTTTTCTGAAACCCTGGTGTAATAAGCACTGAAGTTGGCTGACATTTTCCCGGTGACTCACATAGTAAAATTAACCTTGAACTATTTGCATATTCAATCGCCCTGTTCTGTGGCTCGTCTTTGACCGCCCCCCACCCCACCCCAACGAGTCCCTTTATGCATGTGCACATTACAAGATTTCTGGCGCGGTATCACTTTTTGTTTTGCCGATTTGATTTAAGAGGCAGAAAAAAATATACATGCCTGCTGCGAGTACGCATCTACTTGAGCAAGAGAAAGAACACCCAGTTCTAGCTTTTGAAAATTGGCAGGCGGCGTACTGTTCCCTGACTGATAAGAGGTACTGTAAATAAGACTGTACGGCAGAGCTTGTCGTAAGATGCCCGTGTCTGCGCTTAATTGTTCTGACAGCTTTTGCTTTGCGGGTCGGCTGTTTTGGTACACTCTGTACTTCCCTTATGTAACCAACCATGTGTGTCTCATCGGAACATTCAAGATGTTTATTTTAAAATCTCCAGGATGTTTTTTCTTCTTTTAAAAAGCTCTCCAATAGATGGATGGCAAAGCTCTGCTTGTTTTTGTTGTTCTGAAATGTTTCTGGGGCCCTTCCCCCCCCCGCCCCCCCGGACCTGTTTTCTCATTAAAAGCCTGCCTGTCTTTCTTCCTTGCTTCCAGCGTTTGAGGGCGATCCAAAGGCCACCTAGTCCAAGCCAGTCCATCCTTCCGTGCCCACGGGCTCCCTTGCTAAGCGGCCCTTTGCGGGCCCAGTTCCCAAGGGGCCTCGGCACGGGCCGGTGGAGGAGACACCCTGAGCCCCTGCAAGGCCTCGGGACGCTGAGCTGCCCCACCGAGCAGGGAGCATCTGCCCCGTCTTCTGGGGCAGGTTACCGGGCTCAGAGCTGCACCTCCGAGGGCTGCCGGGCCCCGGTCTGTCCAGCTTAGCCTACTGCTGAGCCCAAAGGCTCCTGGAGCTGCCGACGCGCAGTCGGTAAAAAGGGAGCCGTTTCCTGCAGACCCACAATCTCACTCATTCACTAGGGCTTGCAGGCTGGAGGTTCCCAACCTAACTCAGGTGGAACGGGGCAGGGAGAGGGAAAGGAAGTGGCCTCCAGCGGGGCTGATGGAGCAGCCTGTCTCACCTGGCTCTGCTTCAGTCTTCAGCCCACCTCACCTGGCTCTGCAGGTGTGTCCCCCCTCCATGGAGCAGAAACCCATGGGATCGGGGGGCTCCCTCTTATGAGGAGCCTGCATGAGGGCATCCCTCTGACAAATGGAGGACAGCCAGAGGGGCTCTCAGGGGTGGACATCGGAGGCCTGAACCTCTGGGGGGCCTCTGCCCCACCTTCCCACTACCCATAGGTGCTTGCTGAAACGCAGGGCTGGCGGGCCAGCTGGCCCGATTCCTCAGAGCAGAAGCTCTTGGCCCACTGCTGCCTTGCCCCCGGCCATGTCCCTCCCTCCCCTGCCAGGTCCCCTCCTCCCCCTGTCCGAGCGCAGATCGGAGGATGGGTCAGCTAGTCCCTGACTGGTGCACTGTTTCGGCCCTGTGAGACTTTGGGGTCCCCAGGACTGCCCCGTGGGCAGCAGGGGACGTGGGGGGGAGGCAGCCCCACCACTTCCCACTGCTCCAGGCACGGCCACGGGGGAGGGAAGCCAAAAGCCCTGCCTGGAAATGTCTTGTGCTGGCCATCTGAGCCGCACCTGTTGTTGTTGTATTGGCGGCTCAGTTTTTCCAGGCTGGGCGAAGCGTGTTCTCCAGCCATCCCTCCCCTTTCCTGCCCTCGCTTCGCTCCCCGCGTGGTGCAGCCAGTGAGAGGGGGGCTGCCAGGATGCGAGACCTGCCCCACAGCTTCCAGTGCAGCCGGCCACTGCTGTGCTAAGAAGGCACCTGATGGCCAGGTGGCTACGTGTTCTTGCACCCGCTGGAGGTGTGGTGCTGGCACTTTGCCACACTCTCAGCCTTTCGGGGATGGACCGATGGCCGCGGCTCTTAGCTACTTCCCGAGGAGCAAGTCCCATTGAGCACAACGGGCTTCCCCAGGAAAGGCTCGCAGCAGCACTGCCTTTCCACGGCTGCCTGGGCTCTTTGCTGGCCTGTGCGCGAATACACATGCCGAGCCCCCAGAGATGGAGCGCCAGCGCTTTTCTGAGCCTTCTTTGCCAAGGCTAGTGGTGCTGAGGAAACGTGTCCCTGTTCGCTCTTGGTCAGGATGTGCCCACTCCTCACCTCCAGACCAAACGCAGGCTCGGCTGCACTCTGGTCAGTCTGCCCGTTGCGGGGCTTGCGGTGCGACCCGCGGGCTGGACCGAAGGTGTTTCACAGCTTGGGCACATGTGGAAGAGGAGCATGAACAAACGCGTCGTTTTGGAGGATAAACGCCAGCGCCTTTGGACCGATGAGATGAGAATGCATGCCTTCCACAGATGTGCACAGCTGACGCTGCGTTTGGGAAAATGCACACGGCTCGCCGCTGGACATGGGCGCGGAACAAGCGTTGAGATGCGAACGAGAGAAGTTTGCTCAGCTCAGATTTTACTTCTTGGCAGATCCGCTTGGTCCCCGAGCAGTTTGGGATACCCAGGTTCACTTCAGCATGTCCATGTTTATCAAGGACACGCCTCTGTTTCTCAGGCTTCCAGAGGACCAGAGTTTATTGGAAGGGATCCTCTCCTGTCCTGTTCCAGTTTAAAGATACGGAGCCGCCTGAACTGTGGCTCTGCTCTCGCCAGGGAGCGTGTGGGGAGCTGACTTCGTGGGGAGGCCTCCCGGTCCCCTGGGTGCAGGCTTCCAGGCCTCGTGCCTGTTTAAATTGCAATCGCTGTTTCTGAATTGGCGCCCATGCGTGCTATCAGCATTCGCAAAGATCGGGCAAAGTGCCATCACCTTGCTGTCCTCTTGCGTGCCATTGCCTGCCCTTCTTTTCTGAGCCTTGCAAGTGGCCCTTCCATGCTCGCTCTGGGCACATCAGCTGCCGCCCCACATGAAAAATGCGCGTCAGCACGGCACACGTGGAAAAGTGTGTGCAGGGCCTGCCAGCGCTTGATGTGGGCGCATGCTGTGCTTCGGCAAGGCCCACAGGAAGCCTTTCCGGCGGTCCCTTCACATGCTTCTGCTGGGCCCTCCCGGCATCCGAGCCGCCAGGGCGACACCCGCAGGCCTGCTGGGCACCAGAGCTGCGAGTCAAGCCCAGAAAGGGGAGGGGGCGTGCTTGGAAGGGGCCAGGACAGGGTGCCCCCCACAGCCCACGCGGCTGGAGCGGCCTTGCCCAGCCAGGGATGCTGTGAGGTTCCCAGCTTGGCAGATGGGCCATGGACAGGGTCTTCTCCCACCTCCGGTTCCCGTTGTGGCCCCGCAAAGCTGGAGGGCAGCGGGCTGGGGACGCAGAGCGAAGGGGAGCTTCCCCTGCGCATTGGCAGCACATCTGCAGAGCCTGCATCCTGGCAGTGACGCCCAGTGCTGCGCTCCCCCGGCGGATCTTTGTCTTCCCACGGGAAGCACTTCCGGTCCTCAGAATGGGTGCTCCCGCTTTTTCTTGGGTTCTGGGACGAAGGAAAGCCTTCCTGGGTTGGTGCTGTGGAAATACTCTGCTCTCCCAGCTGCCCCACCCAGAAAATGTCTGGGGCTGCTTTGAGACAGGAAGAATCTTCACCTCCTCCTCCCGTCCCATCCTCCAAATTGTCCAGGACTGGCCGGCACTGTATCGGCCTTTAGGTCACTGACTCTGGAACAAAGCACCCTCTGAAGATTGAGGCTGTAATAGTTCCCAAATAGAACTGACCTTTCTAATTGTGCTGGTCATAAAACTGTGTTTATCACTGAAGCAGGGCCAGGTTGTGCCAAGGAGGAAGGGGAGAAGGTGACGCGGCGGGAGGGGAGCACCCGGCCACCTGGCGC
Organism: Varanus salvator macromaculatus; assembly: GCA_023646645.1. Classification (NCBI taxonomy): domain Eukaryota; kingdom Metazoa; phylum Chordata; class Lepidosauria; order Squamata; family Varanidae; genus Varanus; species Varanus salvator. The sequence goes on from JAIXND010000621.1 coordinate 1,662,610, forward strand.
CCGGGCCTCCCTGCTCTCCGCGTCCCTCGTGTGTCTCCTGAACCAGCAGCCGGCCCTTCGCCCTGGCCTGTCAGCCGCCCTTCCGGCGGCTGGTGCTTGGGCACAACCGTCTCCTGTGGTTTAAAGCCTTGCATATTCAAAGACATAAAGGAAGGTGTACGAAGCAGGGGCACATGGGCTGCCTTGCCTAATACATGAGCAGACCTGTGAAGTCATCGGCCTGCCCCCCTCCCTCCCCCCGTCTCTCCCTCTCTCCGCCCCCTTCCATCCCTGCTTTCTGCTTCGGGACTGGCCATTTGGTTTAGGCACACTTGAGTTGTTTTGAATGCAAACTTGACTTCGCCCCGAAAAGCAGCCGCGAACAACGCATGCACAGTGAACAGGCAGACTGTCTTATTGATTAACAGATGAGGCCTCTATTATCGATCAAAGCTTGGCGAGAAAATTTATCACTTTTAATTTCACTGCTGCCAAATATTTCTGCCTGTGAGCCAGCCGTTATTGAGACAATTTAAAGCCAAAGGAATTCTTTTCAATGGAGAGGCGGGAGGGGATCTCCTGCTCTTTGTCTCCGTGCCTTCTCTGGGTGCATCGTGGCACCGGGAGAAGAGGCTGCGGGCGACAACATGCCCCTGGGAAGGGCAGTGTGGGAGCAGAAGGGCATCCACCTCGCAGCACCTGGACTGAGCGCCGGTCTGGCCAGGGTGAATCATGCTGATGCCAGAGGGATCTCCCCTGTGCTCATGCAGCAAGCCCCTCGTGGCCGTCTCTCTGGGATGGGCCTGAAAACCAGACCCTCTTGCCGCTGAATGCAGCCCATGCAGCCACGAAGTGCGCAAGGCGCAAGTGCCCGTAGAGGAACTTTGGCCTGGCAAAGGGTCCCTGGCGCACCCTGGCCCTTTCCTTACGCACAGACGCAGCCACACATGCGAGTGGAGCCCTTCGAGCAGCTTTCCCCTCCTCGGGGCCCCCCCGAGGTCTCGAGCGGCAGGCCTTCTCCAGGCCCCATGACCATCGCCGAGCTCCTCCATGGGGCCGCCCTTGGGGGGCTATCAAGCAGGTGCTCTCCCTTGCCTGCCTCGGCAGCACATCTGGGAACCCCACACTGCTTGAGTCATGAGGAGCAGTGCTTCCCCGGAGGCCTCCTGCCCTGCCTCACCACGCGACTTGAGCGGCCACCTTTCTGAAGGGTTGATTTCAGCTCCACACACATGCACGCATGCACTGTACCAGCCTGTGGTTCATAGGGAGGCGAGGCACAAGCCCCATCTCTTCTCTCGCCGGCCCACCGAAGCCCCCGGCTTCTTTTGCGCCTTGGCCTGCCGCTCCTGCGCTGCCCTGTGGCGAGCCCTCCACCCCTTCCTTCTCCCTCCTTGCAGGGCCCGGGCCGGGGGGTTCTTGGGGGCCCCGTGGAAGCAGGGCGGCCTTGGAGCGGCAGGTCAACCACGGCTCTGCCCCGGAATTGCCCGGATGCTCTGCCCAGCGTTTTGAATCTGGGGGCCATTTTGTCGCCGTCCCCTCCTTTGTCTTCCCCTACTGCCTCTTCTCTTCCTCTTTTCTGAAAGGACATTCAAGGTGACTCTGTCAGCACCGAATCCCATGCTTTAGCAGTTTCTTGGAACAGATGAATCAAACTTCCGAATCTAGCAATTGTGCTCGCAGCTTTGGTCTCACAGCATACGCTTCGAAGACCGTGGCTGTGTCTACATCGCGGGGTCTATTTTTATCTGCAAGTTACTGATCTGCTGTTTAGACATCCTGCACACGCTTGTTTCCCTCATTATAACTGGAGCCTGTGACCCAACAGACGCCGCGTATGCCGGCAGCAATATTCTAAGAAATACCACAAATACCACACCTTACTGATAGTGGTGGAAAGATCTTTCAGTTTCGGTGCCGTGTGCCATTTCTGCCACTTTGCTTATCAGATGGTGTCAGAGTCTTTTGCTCTCTCTTCTTCAGTGCTCAGGCAGTGTGTGTTGTGGTAGGATGGAAGGCAATTAAAGTGAGATTAGTTACCAATCTGATAAGGCGCTGACGGTGTAATGATCTTTGAACAAACTTGTTGGAGAAGCAATGGGCGCTTTGCATTATTTGACTGCACCTTCTCCCCTCATGAGAGATGGGAATAATTCATATCTACCCGCCATCGGAACCAGTCTTCTGGACCGTAACTGAGACCCCGCCATGGTGTGCCCATGCCCCACCCCTGGAGGGCTGCTCCGCAGACGGGATGCTGGAGCCGTGCGTAGCACCTGTGCCATGGGGCTGTGCATGGTTCCCAGCCCCTCAGCAGAGGCACCCACCACGCTATTCCATCCGGGGGAACTTAGCCCCTTCCGGAAGTCGGAGGCAGAGGCTGGATGGCAGCCTGGCCCAGCTGCGCGCATGAGTGGGGCCCTTCCCCGGGGAGGTGTGGGGCCTGGAGCTGGGCTCTGAACCTTCAGAGCCATCCGTGCGAGGCATGAGGAACTGGGTCTCCACTGGCTCCCAGATCCCTGCCTTGGATCTCCCTGACAGCCGAGCCAGCTTGCTGCAGCTGCGATGCACCAGTCTAATATTTATTTTATTTTATTTTATTTTATTTTATTTTATTTTATTTTATTTTATTTTATTTTATTTTATTTTTCGGTTTATATCCTGACCAGCAGGCCTGGTCTTCTCCGGAACTCCCTGCGTTCAGACTTCGCTCTGCTCGCCTTTGGTGTTTACCATAACCATTTATCTGGGGCTCTCTCTTTGACCCAACATGGTCGTCATCCAGAGTTCAGGCAATGCTTCTTGGGAATCCATGGGGAGAACTTACTGTCCATCCCCAGCATCTGGCATTCAAAGGGATGTTGCTGCTTCACGTGGAGTTGTCATTACTGGTGAAGCACAAGTCGTCTGGAGATCTACCTACTAAATTGTGCAGCCTGATAAGGGATGAATGAGAAATATGGAACAATCGCAAACTGTGGGCAAAATCAGTACTTTTCTGAGCATGTGTTGTTATTTGTGGACCAAACAAACAAACAGGGGGAGAGAGAAAGAAAGAATTAATTGGCAGCATGCATCCTTTTGAAAAACATGCATGGAAGAAGTCTGTACTTCTGGAAAATACGCACAAATTCTCTTTACTCTGTGGAAGAAGAATGTTAAAGTTGTGCACAATTGTTGCACAGATTTAGAAGAATGTGTGCTAGAATGCACATAAATTTTCAGATGAGAAAGAAAAAGCAGAGCTTTCCATCTGATGAGGACGCAGATCAGAGCGAACTTGGGGAAGGAATCCGGATTCACGTTGGGGAGCTGCATGGCCCTGGCACAGGAGAGACTGAGTGTGTCTTGGAGCCCCAGCAACCCACAGCTAAATCGGGGCAAAACCCCTCAGGCCACCTACTTAGTCCCTCCTTCAGATGATTCTCATTTCTGAATTAAATTCTTCCATATGTCGGCTCCAAATTCCTTTCTGTTCCTAGGGGATGCTGTACTGATCCGTGTTTCTTCTGTATCGATGGAAAAGCTTGGAAGGGTAGTATTGACATTCGCTGCCAATATACCATAGCTCCCCAGGTCCCCTGAGTTCAAATGAACTTTTTCTTCTCCTCCTCCTTTAGGTTTCAAAAAGCATTTCTTCATTTTGAATATGCGAGGGCAATAGCCCTTAATTGCAAAGAATTCACACTGATAGTAAAAATTGGATTCTCACCCATTTAACTTTCTCTACCACACACGCAAACACGCACACACATTGCAGGGCTGCTTCTGGTTTTGCATTTTTTTAAGAGATCCCTTGTATTTGTGATTATTAATTAACTGTATTCACAGGAAGGTGTTCGTGGAGCCGAGTATTGACCACTTTAAACAAGGAGAAGAGAATTGTAATTTTGGAAACAGTCTGTTGGAGTCCTTGGGACTGCAGCAGAATTTTTGCAGGTGAAGGACTGTGATGCTGCTCTGTAATCCCCAGAGATTACGGATGCCCCGGTCTCATCCAGCTGAGGGTTCAACCATTTCTTGTTTACAAAACCTATTGGCTGCCACTGGCTTCACTCACCTGGGTACACTTAAGGCTGGGAGCCAGGATTGGAAAAAGGCCCCTTCCTCTGGCAAGGTTGAAATCTCCGGATATTTCCACAGGTGCTGTCCGTGGGTCTGCGAGAGCTTCCCTCACCTCTCCCGGCTCTTTGCTGATCCAGCCCATAAGACAGTGGGGCGGGGGTGGACGTTGGTTTCAGGGGGAATGGAAAGAGAGGCATGCAAGGCCCATCTGGTTACACTTTCTTTAGCTCCAAAGCAAATGTGAAGAGGGATGAAGAGGTGGGAACAAGACCCCCAGCTGGGGCAGTCATGGCCCAGACGCTTCCACCTTGCTGCCTGCCCTCTCGCTTCATCACCCGGGACTCTGGCGTGCACCAGGAAGCCGGACGCGCTCTGCAAGGGGACGAGGGTGCTTGGGAGCAACGGGGTCAGCCTCCTGAGCCACCTCTGTGTTCCACGGGGCGACCGGGGCTTCGACGAGAGCACCAAGCAGGCCAGCCAGAAAGTCCCCCAGAGCCCTCTGGAAGCCTTCTGGAGCCATGAGACTCTGCCCACCCCACCCCACCCCTTGCAGAGGGAAAAGGGAGCCTGAGTCCAAACTTCAAGAGGGCGCGATCTGACCATGACAAAGGTGCTGCCACTAAACCCCTCTGCTATCAGATCACGATCTTCCTGCCCTGTTGAGAAAAACCAGGCCAGGGCATGGCCTTTATATGCGTTGGGCCACTGACCTGTTGAGACAGTCCCATGGCTGTCTTGGTCACCGTGAAGTCACCAGCTGCCCCAGACAAGGCAGCCCCGGCACGGGAGTCGAGGCCCCTCGGAGCCTTCATCCGGGGGGTCCTCAAGGCCGGGCCCAGGGCGGCCTCCGTCGGCTCGGGCAGGAGGTCTGCTGGCCAGCAGCATGGGCAGCGCACCAGCGGAGTCCCTCATCTGTCTCCCTAATTTTAAAATGCGTTACATTAGATAAACAATTTGCAAAAAGTCTGTATAGTAGGCAAAAGAAAAAAAAATGTATGTATTAGGCGAGATGTTCATGCTGTCAAAGTTTGGGATGAACCGAAATTCACAAAGTTCAACTGAGATCAACTGAAGTTAAACATAGAAACATGCGAAACAGAAAAAATAGCAGATTTATCCATTCCTAGCTGGGAAGCCCAAAGTTGGGATTTTCTCTCAGCCAGGCATTCATGAGGGGGCCCTGGGCAAGCCCAGCTCCTTGGGCCACCCCTGTCTCCATGGTTCGCACAGGGACACCAGACTTCATACAAGATGTTTGTAGGGTATCGTGGAAATGAATGGTGCACTCAGAACAGTCTGTGGCACAAGATTGCCGCCAATTAAAGGAATTGCGCTTACGGAAAGCTGGAGAGGACCTGTTGCCTGATCGCTGATGCCTTAACCCAGTGCTTATCCACGGCTTTCGCACAAGGGGTTTTCCAGTGGATCATGTCCTGGAAGCACATTGGTGTGGTTTCTTTTGAGTGCATGAGTTTCCATTCCTGATTCGTTCTGAGTATTAAGTGTGCTCAGCCCCAGTTTGGAGTCTCTCTGTTCGACAAATGCAAATCATTCTTTTTCACTGGGAATGCCCACATTACGACTGGGATTATGTTATGGACAGATGTTGTAATGATTCATCTGTTGCTCGTGGTGCCAATGTAGTTGGTCGTTTTCTAATGCTCCCTCCCTCTCTCTCTCTCCCCCCTTTATAGCGGGTGCCAAAGCCTTTGTTTGCGATCACTGTGGTGCACAATTCTCTAAAGAAGACGCCTTGGAAGCTCACAGACAGACACACACCGGTAGGTGTTTCCTCGTGGCACAGCCTCCCACATTCCTAAAAGCTGCACTTAATTTGCACAGCTGGGATCCTGGGAAAGCTTCGGAAGGAGACGTCCCGCTGGTTCTCCTGCTTCTGTGCGGAGTCTGGGGTGGCCTTTGGACCACAGACAACGGTACACTTGGCATGCAAACCCACGTGTCGGTTGTGCCGGGGTTGGTGACAAGGAAGGTGGGCATGGAGAGGAGATCAAAACACCTACCTAGAGCTGGGAGCTAACTTTTGAGTGTGCAAGTCATTGCTTGGATTTAGGTCACACACCAAGCAACTCAGCCTTCCAAGCAACTGGGCTTCACAGACCCCCACCTTCCCCTGTCCCCTCCAGTGACCTGGCTCCACAACTACCAGTTGGCACACATTCACTGGAAGCCACGGCGGCCCAGTTCAGCCGGGGCCTCTGGCCAGACCTCTGTAGAGGCGCTGGGGCAGCCAGCTCATGAGGGAGCCCACTCTCCGAGGCCCAGGGCCACAGCATCTCCGCCCAGCGGCCAGGTGCTCGCTCCCACATGAGGTGTGCAGCCAGGTGTGCCTGGCAGCCGGGGCAGGCCCTGCTCTCCCGTTCTCCTAGTCAGGAGGCGTAAACTGCCATGGATCATCTGAAAGTAGATCCCCCACCCTCTCTGGTGAAACAGAGAAATAAAGCACGCCCCCCCGCCCATGGGTGTTCCAGGCGAACGTGCCCAATAATACCAATGAAAGCGATGTGAAGGTCAAGAGCCAGCAGGTGTGTCCCGTTGCCCATCTGCGTCCACTGGCCACAGTACTGCGCCACGTCCCGCAGTGTGGCTGCCTGTCAGCTGGACAGAATGCCTGGGTGTGTGTGTGTGTGATGGTTGCGAGGCCGTCAGGAGAAAGAGAACAGCTTCAAACACCTTTTGAAAGTGCACCTGCTTGCCCGGCTTGCGATGAGCCCCAGTGGCCCAGATCCTGCTCTATCTGACAGCTCCTTGCTTTGCTTGGGACTGTTGTTGTCCCTGGCATGGTGTTTATGGATGTTACCTTAAATGTGATTTTTATTATCATTGTAGCTGGAATTATTTGCAATAGAGTTTTCCATAGGATTTTAAAATATCTGCACCTGAACTGCTTAGATGCTTTATTAATCTGGTATATAGGTATTACTAAGAAACTAGTAAATTAAATAAATCTGTTGAAATGGGCAGGCTTGGGGAGAGGGGAGGCAAGAGGGCTCCCCCCATCAAGAGAAAGACCTGGAGCCAACAACTCCTCATGGGGAAGAAGGAACAATGCACGAAATGTGCACCCGAATTAGATGCACGTGGCAGAAGGCGCTTGTCCCGGCCGAGTGGATGAGCCTCAGAATGAACGCTGCTTTCTCTATGCTGCCTCACCCACTAGGAAAACTGGAATAGGCGGTGCTCGTGCAGAGCCTTGCAGAGGAGGCGGAAGAAAGATCGCCAGGGCTTCCCGACCCAGACAGTCTTGTGGGGCCTCTGATCATCCCACAAAGCGGGCGAGTGGCTGTGATCTTCCGATAAGCAGCTCGGCCAACGCCCGTCGTTCAACAGGAGTTGCGCGGCCCCTGATTCCACGCCCAGCCCGCGCGCCCGGGCTTTGGGGTGTGGGCTCAGCAGCAGGGGATTGTGGGAGAGTTGCTGCGCAGCAGAGAGACTCCCCTTTTCTGGCGAGCAGGTCCAGGCACACTTCAACGAGGCCCACCTTGCACGGTTCACGGTGCAGCTGCGGCTGCAGCAGTGGAGCTGGTGGTGGCCATGCACCCCGGTGGAGAGGACTTCCCAGCAACTCCCATCATTCCCTGCCAGTGTGCAGCCCTGCCTCTCTGGAGGCACCAGTGTGGGGAAGGCTGTGCGGAGGGAACCTACACCTGAGCCAATACCTGAGTGTTAGCACTTAATACTGGCTAGGCGGAGTATAAGAATCTGCAGGGCCTGCCAGAAGAGGCAAAGCCCTGGGTGTCGCAGGGGGTGAGGAGGGTGAGGGGTAGGGGTGGTGGTCTGAGCGATGGGAGCAGGTTCTCTGGGAAGCCGCCGGGGGCAGCCAGCACTGTGGCTGCAGGGAGGCACGCAACGCTGCGCCAGCACCCGTTGTTCTGCCCTTCGTGGGCATCCCGGCTCGGGGTCCTTCCACGGAGGGGCAGCCACTGGGCTGGGACTGGCCTGCGACTGGCCTCCGAATGGGGCTGGAGCGTTTGCTTTGGGCACCCCACTCCGGCTGCGAAAGGCGCTAGGAAGCCACGACCGGCTGCCCCAGTCATCTGGCCCTGCTCCCCCGAAGTGGAGCTCTCACGGATGGGAAAAAGCATCGTCATTGGCAGTTGCCTCAAACGGACGCGACACGCAGCGGTCTCTTTGGGACCCCTGTTCTTCCCCACTCCCAGGCGAGAAAGAAAAGAGCCGCGCACACCTGTCCGTTTCTCCGAGACAAAGAACGGGCCCTCTCCCCGCATCGCCTCGCGTCAGTTTCAGCCGTGCCCAAAGCCGTGTCTGCCCCCTTAAAAGCAAGCCAAAGAGAGTCGCCAGTTGCCAGCTTTCTCTGATGACCTTGGCTGGACCGTGGGAGGGGCCTCCTGGGACAGATTAAGTGTGTCTTGATTTAAAACTTTGGGACAAGAATGGCGGCGGCTGCCAAAAGAGCTGCATCCATGCCAGAGTGCGGAGGGTGACATGGGAGCTTGGGCGGGAGGAACGAAACAGGCAGCTCTGGGTCAGCGCGACCCGAGTGGAGCAGGTTTATCATCGCCTCCCCGAGCTATAAACAAGTGCTTCTCAGTTACATGTCAGAAGCGGGCTTTATGGCCAAAAAGAGCCTCCCTCTGCCAAGAAATTGATAGCTTCCTCTTGCTGAGCACCGCTTGAAATAGCATGGCTAGAAGCAGAAGAAACCACGTTTGCCGGCCTTTTCTGACACGACGGCACCTTTGAAAGGAAGCCCGTCTGGAAGAAAATGCTGAGCGCTCTGTGGGCGTTTGTCCGGCTGCAAAGGCTTCTGTGGGAGTCCAGCGGAGCTGCTGCACACTCCCACGGGCGCTGGATGTGCGGAATGAGCCGGCCACCTGCCGCTCAGTCTCATTGCATTTGGACACAGAGAATTAACTGTGCATGCAAGCAGCCCCTCAGATCCGACCAAAGCCGTGCTAGACAAGGCCTTCTTGTCTCAGAGGAGACGGTGCTTCTCCCATGTCGTGGCAGCAACAGGAGTCTCGCCTCAGTGGGCCCTCGTTCTGCGCACTGCATAGAAGTGCAGCCAGGCTAGGTTAGGTCCAGCTGACTTCTACACCAGAAGGTCCCACGGGGGCCGACTAACCCATCTTCCACATGGCAGATGTTCTCTCCATGGGCATAACCTACAGTCATGGCTTGGCTTCTCCCGCATCTCATGCTGCATCTGCAGCCGGGGTGGATGCTTCTGGCCGTAGCTGGTAGAGAAGGGGAGATTCTGGGCACTGTCCCCCTGGAACGGGACAGTTGTCATGCCATGCCATGCCAGCAGGATTCGACGTCTTCTCTTGGGGGTGGGGTGGGGACAGCAGACAGATGGAGGTAGTTGGAAAATGGATCTCCACTTGAAATTAAAAATGGCAGCCAATGCATGTGTGATCCTTATCATGGAGAGAGATGCTTGGACGGCATAATCAGGTAGAATAGTGATGTTGGCTTACTGAGCAGTCAGTTCGGGAGTAAGTTGTCTTCTAAGAGTCTTCTCGCTTTGCTCTTTCTCGGAACAGGGCACTGCGGTGACCTCATGGAGACCCTGCCAAGCTAGACTGTCTCTTCTTTTAGTGGCAGGTCTTGCTTCAGCTCAGAGTGGGGCCAAAGGTTCCCCCCTTTCAGTTCTCCTTTAGAGAACGGGATTTCTGACAAAGTCTTGCAGGCCGCTTGGCTGTGAAGGAGTCCCGCTCCTTGGCCCAACCATTGCCCTGGGAGGAGAAGGTCCTGGCACTCTGACAGGCCTGCAGGGAAAGATGGAATCGCTATCACATCTTCTTTCCTGATTAAAACAGACATTCATGCTCCCACCGGCAGCCACTACCCACTTGCCCCTGGTATTCAGGTTCCCTGGGACTTCTGTTGGCCGGATTCTTCTCCTTCATCTGCAATAGCTGCTGACTTTTTAAAAATATCAGAGGTGATCTGTATCGGATTTCCTCGGCCGGGCCAAGGCACTTCACATGGCAAAGGGCTGGGAGCAGAGTGCTGCGTAACATCTCCCCGGCTGCGAACTGCTGTCATGATGTGCTGGCATGGATTTTCCCCTGACCTCATTCCATCCCCTGCCGTGGTCAAGTCCGGCTGGTGCCTGATGCAGGGCTTAACTTCTGCACTTCTCTGCCACGCTGCGGTTCAGCTTCCGTCTTGAGAAGTGCTCGGTGGCGCTGGCTGGACCAGCTCCTTGGATGTCCTCCTGCAGCGCAGATCCAGGCAGCTGCTAAGATCCAGTGCCTCTCTGAGAACTCAGCACAGCGGGCAAAGAGGGGGAAATCGCCCCAGTTCCAAAGTAGAAACCGGGTCCCTGTAATAGGGCCTTGGCCATATTAAGACCTTTCTTGTGTCTCTTGCACGACAGAGACAAATGTGGGTCCCATTAAAGTCAGGTGTGAGAGAGGCTGCAGCTGTTTGAGCTGAGCACTGGACCGTCTTAAAGGACTTGTGCTGAGGAGTTGTGTGTGTGTGTTTGTGTGTGTGTGTGGATGGATGTCCGTAAGCAGATGGCTGGGGTTGATGCTGGAGGATCGGTCGTGTCCAGAGAGTGGCGTGGTCAGCTGCTTGACCTTTGCGTGCAAGAGGACGGCTGGCTGAGGGAGCTCCAGTGCAGCTTCCCTTGGGAGGAAAGCCGCGGAGTGGGAGCCAACACTAAAAAGACCCTCCCTTGCATTTCCACCACACATGCCTGATGGAGACTGGCTCAGAAAGGGGCCCTCTGGGAGATCTCCAGGACTGGGCAGGCTGACCTTGGGCTGGCATCTCCCATCCCATCCCATCCCCTCCCATCCCATCCTCCTTTCTCCTCTTTGGTTGTCATGAACGAAACGCGGGAAGTGGTCTGGCCAAACAGCCCTCTTGGCCCATGCCCCCTCCCAGCCCCTGAAGGCCCCGCGTTGCGATGGGTGTTTCCTCCTTTAAAGGAGCTGATAATTGCAATGGATTTTTCCTCCCTCGGCGGGGGAGTCCACAGACCCATTTCCACCGGCACCAAGATTGCTCCTCATCGTTGTTGCTTAATTTCAATTAGGCCGTTTAATTTAAAGAACCAGCCTTGCACATGGCTAGTTCGGCTTACGGCTTCCGCGGTGCGCTCTGCCAGTGTGAAATGCGCCTGGCCGCCGTGCCGCTCCGTCCCTGCGGTTGCCATTGTCACGGTGCCCTGCTGGAGAGGTACCTGTCTCCGCCGGCTGTGGCTTCTGGCACAGGTAGTGTGCGCCATTCCGCCGCCCCACCCCGCCTTCCTAGCTCATCAGTAAACGCGTTAAAACATCTCTGCTCCCGGCAGGAAATGGCTTTTCTGCCTTTCTTTCAACTTTCTGGCGTTCAGCTGACCTGGGCCTGGCGAAAGCTGAAAAGCCATTCGCCACCTGCCAGCTCCGCAGAGACGTTGTCCAGCGGTGCCCACACGGCCACGAGCGGTTAATAACACCAATGAGTAACTGAAACATGAAAAGCTATCAATTGTCTGGTGCGCTTCTCCCCCCCCCCACCCACCTTCCCTAGTATGTTGGTAGCGTTTTGATTTAATAGTTGGACAAACACAAGGGTCCATTTTATTCAGCGCTTACAGGCCTTGGGGCTGTTATTCTTCCAAATTTAATAGCATTGAAATTGCAGGGTTTGCGATAATTTGCCCATCACTTTCTGTGCTTCCATTGATGTTTATTGTCAGCGGGATGGAATCTCGATCCGATTCACTTAGATAACATGTCTGTTAAACATTTAGATAATTGTGCCATCATTAAGTTGTCACATTATTTTAGAGATTCAAAACAGTATCGTGGTAAGTGGAGGTGCAAGGAGGGGAAAGACAGGGAGCCATTCAGCCGTTTCTGAGAGCAGGCGAGGTTGACCATGCCGGTGGCTCTCCGATCAGCTTATTCTCCTGTGCTGATGGCATTGGCCATTGGAAAGTGTCTGCGGGCGCCATTTTGGGAAGGCTCAAATGGATAGGGTGGTCCCACCATTGGGCAGAGTAGGGCTGAGGAGCAGAGCGCATGGAGCTGGGGGGGGTGTACCATGCCCCTAGCCTTGTGCCCCCCCCCAGTTACCCAGTGTCCTCAGCTGTGGCAGATGAAGACGCCCCCTCGCCACTGATAAAATCCAATCCAGGGGCCAGTCTGGTTGACTTCCGGACGTGGAATGGGCAGCAGCGGCATCTCGGCCTTCACGCCAGCAGCCAGATGCCCTGACGAAGAGGAAGAGGCCCTTCCGCGCAGCGGGACTGCGTACGGAAGCAGGGAATGAGAGCCAAGAGCGTTCCCGCCCGTTTTCAAGGAGGGGAAACCAAAGCCAGCTTTCTGCATGACTCACCTTGACATGCAGCTCACAAAACCACCCCCTGGCAGGGGTTCCTTCAGGCTGTGATGCTGAGGGAACGAACCGGTGGTCCAAGCCCCCTCTCTCCTCCACACTTGCATTGGACACGTGGAGAAGGCCTCCCGGCGTGTCCAACAGCTTCTCCTTGGGCTAAGGCTGCACCCACAGAATCATCTCCCGCTCTGATTATCGAGCTGAAAGTCGTGCTTTCAAAACAACAAAGCCATTTCTTAACCCCAAAGCTCTTACAGGCGAGAATGCTGACCTCGTTCGCTGCCACTGGTTTGTGCCTGCCGCTCTTCTGGCTCTCCCTCCCAGCCAGTGAAAAGTTTGCTTTCTTTCCTTTTTTCTTTTTTGCCCTGTGGCCAGCCAAGGCCTTTGAGAAACCCACAAGAAGGGCTTGAAAGCCTCTGTCTCCCTCCAGCAGCTGGTAGACTGCCTCGGATCGCAGCTGTTCTTCATCGTAATTGTGCCTAACGGGCATTGGTGGATCTGTCCCATCCATCCCCCAGGGTTTGTGTAATCCTTCGAAAAAATAAAACTCATCGAAGTTACAGGCCGTGGCCACATCCTGCAGGAGCTAATTCCATAACTTAATGATGTGTTGGGTGAGGGAGTGTTTCCTTTTGTCATCTCATCAATTTTGCCAAGTGGCCATGAGTACCCGTGTGATGGTGTGGACCGTCTCCCTGCTGTCCGCCCCTTCACGCCATGGTATTATTTTATAAAACTCTGCTCGCTGCCTGCCTGCCCCCTCCCGCAGAGTCGCCCCTTCCCCAGACCCCAAAGCCCACACTCCTCAGTCAAGGGCAGACGCCTCGGCACCCTGAAAACTTCAGCCTTTCCTCTTGGCATCCTCTCTTGACAAAAGCGAGCCTCCAGCCTCCAGGCCTGACTTCAGTCTGAATGGTAACGGTGTGTTTCATTATTTTAAAATGCAAACCAAATTGCTACTCATTTCCGTCCTGGGATTTTGCTCACGGACTTGGATCTGCCATGTGGCCAATCCAGAACTTGGTTCCGTTCATGGCTGCATATGAATTTTGCTTTTCCTCATAAAACATGCAAGCATGCCCGTTCGAAGCAAGCGTAAGTCTGCCAAACATATTGCAAACGGTTGAACTTTGCGTTCATTCCATTCCTGTTTTCCTGCTCAGGCGGCCCAGATTTGGGGGAACTTACACATTTCTCCCGATGGGTCACGGTCTCCCATCCGTGCGGAGTGGGCCGTGGCCACGGATCGAAATCAAGCCCGAGGTGCGTTGGGGATTCGGGCCACGCCCAGCCCGCCCGCCCACCCCCGGGCCATTAACTCACCCATGGGGAGCTGGCACTTCGCGAAGCCTCGCTCCCCAATGGCGTGTGCAGGCGCCTCGCTCTCCCCCGCCACTCCCCCAAACCAAACAAATGAGACTCCCTTCCTGGGCAGCGTACGGCTTTTCATTACCGCTTCACAGTACTCTGGAGAGTGTTAAGATAGCAGCTTGATTAAGCTTGTGGGGAAAGTACTATCAGCATGCAACTCCGCAGACAGAGATAATGTACTGTTGGCATTAAGTATGTTTAAGGGTAATTATCTTTCCCCTATTCATATTGGTTACATGAAAAGAAAAGCGGGTGGAAGTTACGGGCGTTGGGCTGTGCTGGCCCTACGCGGAAGAGGGAACGGCTGCGAAATGCCTCGGTGGCGACCATCAGCCCCGGTGAACTGCCATTCCCTGCCAGCGTCCCTTCCACAAGCCTAGAGGAAAGCTCTCATTCATGGCCACGGGGGAGGGACTTGAACTGTCAGTCTGAGTCTGGCGCCAGGGATTGGCCACTGCCTCTCCGTGCAAATCCTTCCCGTCTTCTCCTCGCCGGCTGCAGCTGCCCAGCAACCCCTGTTACGTAGGACGCTCCTTCCCCACCGTTCTGCCAGTCAGCTCCCAGCACCATGGGCATGTTTTTAGCTCAGAATCGCCCAAGAAAGCATGCAAGAGAGCATAGTAAGAGCCCTGGGGTAGGGCATCTGCTCATGTACAGAGTCCCTTGCAAGCAGAGGCACCAGACAGCCATATGGACTAGGAACCATGGCAGGTTTTCTCCTCCTTGGATTTGTCCAGTCCCCTTTTGAAGCCATTCGAACTGGTGGCCATCAACACATCCCATGGAAGTGAATCCCATAGAAACCATAAGCTGCATGTATCTCGTAGAAGGGCTTTCTTTTATCTGACCCGAATCTCTCTCCAGGCAGTTTTGTGGGAGGGCCCCCTACCGCTTCTAATATTATAGGAGAGGAAGAAATGCGGCCCACTCTCCATTTCTCCACATTCTCCGTAATGTCACACACCTCTCGCAGGTCTCCCCTTGCTTGCCTCGTTCTCTAAGCTAAGCAATCCCAGATGTCGGCAACCTCTCCTCATAGGGGAGGTGCTTCCTCCAGCCCCTCGATCACCCCCCTTGCCCTTTTCTGCCCTTTCCCCAATCCTATAATATCCTTGTTCAGCTGCAGTGGAAAGAAGCGTCTACAGCTTTCCGTATGTGGCTGCATCTCAGATCGCTATAAGGGTAATTCGGGGCTGGCAGGTTTCGTTCCAAGCGCTTTCCTTACTGCGCTTGACGTGTTTTTCACGGCCCCCGCACACCGGGCTGCTATTTCGCCAGGCTGGCCGCCACAATGCCAAGATTTCCTCGTCGAATGGTCACTGCCAGCTTCGATGCCCTCCGCTTACACCTGACGTTGGGAATGTTTGCCCCAACGTGAATAGTTTGGTGTCCTCAGCAAACTTGGCCACTTTACTGCTCCGTGCTAATTCTAGATCATTTTAAGAACAGGTTGGAAAGCAACCTATCATGGGAGGGAGGCAAACGAATCTCTGTTTTCCCCACCATAAAACTTGGTAGACCCAGGGAAGGGGCTGCCCTACCCCTATTCCAGGGCTTTCCAGACAAGCCTGCCGGGCAGTTCTTGCATTAAATTTGCCAGCTCCCTCGCCCATCTTACTGCTCATGTAATGCCACGAAAGCTCACCGTCCAGCGTCAGGGAGCCCTGATGGAGCTTCTTGCATAGAACTTTATTCCTCTCATCTCCGAATTCTCTCCTGTGACATTAGACTGATGTATTACCAGAATCTCCTGTATTTCCTCAGGTATATTTTGTAATATGTATGGAAATCTGATTTGTTGGGCTCTTTAAAGAAAAGACATTTTGCATCGATGAGGGGTGGATGGCAGTGGAATAGTTTAAAAAAACTAAACTTGTCTGTGTCTTGTCCTCTGGTCATTTGAACATGTGGGGCTGCAGACTTACACACATGATGTAAACCTTCATATTTTGGTCCTGCGTTGCCAGCTACGGTAGTTTAAAGATAGGTTAGTAATAGCAGCAGTGGACTTGCTAAAAAAGGCTCCATTTCTTCCACCCCACAGGCAGAAAACTATCACATAATCTCTACCATATGAGCAGTGTAAGTCTTGTTTATTGTTGGATGCTGATGTTGATCAGCAAGATTTAACCAGCCACTGAAGAAGCACAGAGGGCACTGGTTAAAGGAAATATATGTTGCCCAGGAGTTGTTTACTGGATTGAAAAAATATCCGTTGAACTTGGCACAAAAGGAGTGCTAAAAGAGACAGTAGCCTCCTTGGGAGCTTTTTTCAGCAGCGCAGGCAACCTCTGGAGACACCATTGGAATACTTCGCTTGCGGCTCCTAGATGTAATAGAATAAATTGCCATGCACCTTTTGCCACATCCATGTAGCTTTTCTGGCCCTCTTGATCTTGAGATCACAACTCGCTTGATTTCAGGCACTCCTCTCCTTTGCCTAATAATTATAACATCTGAGGAATCCCTCAGGAAACGCTTGCAGATTTTGGGAGCTTTCGTTTCTGCTGAATAGGTAGGAAGGTGGCTTCCTTTGGACACGAAGCAGTCAGCTCAGTGTAGGTTCCTTCCCACTTCCGTAACCTTCTGAAATGTTCTGGAATCGCGGCTGCGGAGGAGGGCTTGTCTTCGTGCCCCCCGGTGGGAACCCACTTGGCCATGAGGCAGAGCTGACGGAACTTTTGCTGCGTTGATTTTACGAAGCAACGTGCCCTTAATAAATCCAGAGTGCCTGTCTGAGGAACTTTGTCACTCCGTGGTCATCAAGGTGGCTTCTCTTACTGCAGTCAGAATCTCCAAAAGGCCTGACATTTTAACTCATGCTGAAATGCTGCTTCACTGCCAAACACAGAAGCAAAACAAAGGTCCAAGATGCGCTCTCTCCCGGAGGGTGTCGAAAAAAGTGTTACTATAATTATGCTCCTCTTTCCACTGAGCATGGCCCCAGTGAAGCTTGCAATTAGGGGTGGGTGAAAAATTGCTTAGATTTTGATGTCCGTGTATCAACTTTGCACCTCTGAGGCCTGGAATCTTGTCACTGATAGGGTAATATTTACATTTTGAATTTTGCAGAGCAGTTGTAAAACACAGTCGCACTCAAAAGAGGCATATAATGGAGGGGGAAATACACAAAAATGTGCCTGTGAGAGGAAATGCGCACAATTTTCCACTGTATTAGGGGAAATTGCTTGCAAAAATGTGCATATTATGAAAAGAATGTACAAAAATGTCTTTTGAAAGGCATAGAAAGAAAGATGTGTACATTGAGATAAATGTGCATGAAATATGTATGACTATTCATGTGGATTTTAAGAAGCAAGTTTGCAAACTGATTTTGAAATCAGGTAGGGTAGACTTAAAAATCAGGTAGAAACGAATGCAGGAAAAAGCAGAACTGAATAGAATCTAACCTGTCACATTTGTCCATTTGTACTTATAATGCACACGAAGGCGGGATTCTAATAGGGATGTGGGAAGGTGTGTATGCTAGACCCTTTTGGCCTCAGTGACTGATGGCACAGTCCAGGTGCTTCTCCATGCAGGCTGGGCCCAACAGAATTGCAGGCAGACCCAAGACCTGGTCAATGACTTTAAAGATGTAGAGCTCCCAATCCAGGAACGCTTTTTATGGATCTGCGGAAGGTTAAAGCTGAAAGCAGCTGTAACCCAGTTGCATGCACTGTTATCATCCAATTTTAGGTTCTGGCATTCTGGTAATTAAGCTATTTTGTGGGGTAAATCAGATGGTCCTTTGGAAGGTGTGGGTTTGATCCCTGCCTTCCCATGCAGCTGTGGGAAACGTCTGCTGTTGACTTCAGGAGCTGGTGAAGGATCGGTGCTCTTCACTTTGGAATTGTCTTTCATTTGCTTGGGTTTGTTCGCTCGCTAGTTTGCAGCCAAGGCGGTAGGTGACACAGAAACCCTCCAAACTCATGTGATGCCCTCCTCACATTCAGTGATAACATTCAGTCGCCCTCCAGGGATGACCTTTTCTAGCATGATGGACTGGACCAGCCGGGGACTGCCGTGATCCAACAGCTTCTCCCTGGGCAGCCTTCAGGGAGACACCACTCGGTGGCTTGGTGCTGGAGTAGAGGCCCCTTCTGCCCTGGGTCCCATGTGCCCCAGCATGCCCGGCTGATGCAAGCCCTGCTCCACCCTGCCAGCTGGGCTCAGGGGCGAGGCGAGTGAGTCCTGAGGAAAACAAGCATTGCTTCTGAAGTAATGCCTACTGCATACGAACGCGGGGAGACCACAGGGTCTCCCCGCTGCCATTTGGGGCAAAGGGCCTTTTCCTCATTGTGCCTGAGATGTGCTTGTGGAGGAGCCAAGGGTGGAAGCTGGGACCTGATGTATATGAAGCGCGTCTCCATCCGCAGGGGGGCATCTTCCAGGTGTTTTGGGACGTAGGTGCTCTCCGGGCATGTAGCTTTGTCCATGGGAGCTCCAGGCATTTGGAGGGAACCTGGTTGGGAAGGGCCGGAAGATCTCCTCACATGGAGCACTGGTCCCTCAGTGTCTGCATCAGGGCCTGCCGGTGGCGATCACATCATCTACTGCCTTTTTGCTGGATAAACCAGCAGGCTGCAGCCGGGAGGGGGGGGGGCGTTGAGCTGGACTGGGACTTGGAAGGCCTGGCGTCGAATCTCCACTTGGCCATGATGCTCAGTACTTACGAAGAAACCATGGGGAGGAAGGGGCTCCTTGAAGGAAAAGTTGTGCCAGAAATTAAACAAGTCCAGGAGTAAGCTCCTTGGAAGATATTAAAACACAAACTGTAGGACCCCCCCCCCTGCCCCCACCAGGAGGCCGTTGTCTACCGCTGTTGTGTTGGCCAAGCAATCTCCACCCCAGCCCCATGTTTCAGGTGAATTCTGGGAAGAGGAAGCTGCCTTTACACTAGAGTAGTCCTCGGAACAAGTTGTTCCTCCATGGCTCTAAAGCCACCGCTCTCTGTTCAAATCCCCTTTTCTTCATCTGGAAGATGCCCCGTGATGTTATTCATTTTATTTATTAAATTTATATCCTCCCCTTCCACCAAAAGTAGATTCCTCCATTTTAGGTGACTTCCCCCCTATTTCCCCTTGAATGTACCTCCCCGGCTCCTCGCTATTCTCTCTGGAGCGGAGCAGATGGACTCACACAGGACAGCACTCAGTCCCCTGCTGGATGATTTCTCGGCTCACAACCTGTTGTGAGGGTGCCTACAGCCATTGAGTCAGCCACACCTCCTCCCACCATCCAGTGACGTCGGCAGCTGACCCCAGGAGCTGTTTTGGGAGGTCCGCACTTCTGAAAATCACCCCCCTTATTTTCGGTGCCTAAATATGGCTCTGCGAGGCTGGCCGAGATGTTTATTTTCGCTCGCGTTGGCTCCCAGCCGTGCTTCGGGGTTGTTGTTTCAAAGCTGGTACAGTGAAGCCCTGGCCCCGTGTAACAGAATCTTCCTGGCGTAACTTGAAAAAGGGCCATCGGTGTGTTTACAGAGGAACAGAAAGTACCGGGCTGGTGTCTCTTTTTGGAAAGTCTCCTTTCCATAATCAGAACCTCATGACTTGCAACTGAAATATTTTGCTGCGTGTTTTGGCTCATGTCTCGAAAATGAGATGCCTCGCGAGCCTTCCTGTCACAGAAACAGCTCTCGCCTCCCGAAGCTGTTTTGGCCAGCCGAGCGCGAGCGCCAGATAAAACGCGAAGCGGGGGGGGGGGGGCTGCCGTCTTCCGCCCATCAGGCACACGTGCCGAATTCCAAGTCTTCCCCTCGTGGCCGCAGCGCTTCCGGAAGTTTCTTTAGGGGTTCTGCTGCAGCCTGGAGAAGCAGGCTGAGTCCCGGGGGCAGAATCAGCTGTGCCACATCAGGCTCCGCAGAGACAGTCACTGGCTTTTGAATGATCACCTTTCATTTCTCACTTACAAAGCGCCTGATTTTTGTCCGAGTGCTGCAGGGTGAACAAAAAGGTAGCAGCAGCGGCTGCAGGCATGTCATCCCCGCACGGTCAGGGTTGGCGCTGCAGCTGGCGAGCTGGAGCACCCGTGAAGGTGCAGGGGCCCACGGATGAGATCCTGTGGATGCCCCCACCCCCGTTCACCCTTGTGACCTGCTTCTTCCCTTCCTCTCGCCCTGGGCCTGGCAATGCAGGGGACCCTGCAGCCCCTTTGCCCCTGGCCCCCTGCCTGCCTGGGAAGCAAACGGGAGCCCCAGGGAGGAATCGGAAGAGGAGCAGGGCCGGTGGTGGCCATGGCTCCAGGAAGGGAGGCCCAGAGAGGGACACGGGTCGTGCCACAGCCCTCAGGCCCCTGTGCGCAACCATGCGAAGATCCTCCTTCCACATCCAAATCTGCAAATAAACGGCTTCGTTCTGTTCAGGCATTCCAGCGGGGTCTGGAACGGCCGGGGCCCTGGGGCACGCTGCGGCCTGCCTAGCCTAGACTGGGGCCTTTTGGCTAAATCTACCCAAGAAAAGAAAGGGAGGTGCGAGTCTTCAAGGATTCCAAGTGGCAATGTGCAGAGGCTGAGCCATCCAGGCTCTCTGGGTTCCACGTCGAAGTTTGTTCCAACTCATGTCTGCAACCAAACTGTATGTGGTTCGTTCGTTCGTTCGTTCTCTCTCTCTCTCTCTCTCCCCCCCTCTCTATTTCTCCCTTGCATGAAAAGCTGTGCCTATTTTAGTACACGTTTTCCTAATTGTACACACTCGTCGGATGCAGTTCAGAAGCAGATACATGCCTGCTCCCATTTTGGGGGGTGTTTCTCAACGTGTGTCTCACCCGCACCTTTTCTCAGGTGTGTTTTTCAAATGTGCGCATCTTCAGAACATGTTTTTGTGATTCTGCTAAACTATATGCATCTCCGGAGAGGCCTCCAACAGCTTGCCAGAACAGGCCTGTGGCCACCCTTTTGTGTTGTTGGCTCTCTGGCGCACCCTGTGGCTAGGGTAGGAGATGGCCAGCGAGGTCTCCCATGGGACCCCACGTGCCTCTGCCCCTTCCAGTACACCATTGTGATCTTTTGGCAGGGTGGTTCTCGCAGACCAGCGCAAGAAATGCGGCAGCTGCGGTTGCATCCCAGAGCACCGGGGTTAGCTAAGGTTAGCAGCGTTACCCTCTGGAACTTTTCGGCTCTTGTGGGTTTGTGGCATTCCCTGCTCCCCAGTTCTGAGCGATCGCACAGAGGCTCTTTGTGTGGCTGTAATGTTGCGTGACAGCATTTGAAACGTGAATCTGAGAACGGCGTCTCAACACGGGTGCATCTCCCAGTTTTCAGTGCAGAAAGGAGAGGACAGAGCAGGCAGAGCCTGCATTTTTAACCTGGGTAGCAAAGTTATGTTTCCAGAGCTTGAGTTCTCTGGGGCTCTAACAAAAGCAGAACTGCCTTGAACGGTGTCATGTTTAGCCTGGAAAATAAATCATGGAAAAAGGTGCAAGATCTCAGAATCTATATTCAAAATGAACAGTGAAGGGTTGGCTCAGCTTTAATTTTCCCCCTCTGCAAATACTATTTCGGCAGCGATGAGAAAAGCTCCTCTCTCGCTAAGCTACAGAAAACCTTTCTTGTCCTTTAATTCTAGATGAAGGGGATTAGTGTGAACATATTTAGCCTCTGACCTTCAGACAAAAGCATTATCAAATTTAGTGGCCAAGTGGGTCTCCATTTAACTGAACTAGCTCTGAATCTTGGCATACTTTTTTCCCCTGAAGGGGAGGCAAAGTTCAAACCTCCATTGTTAACTGAGACGCCTCTGTCATTCGCCCTTCAGATTGCGATTCAGATTTGAAATGGTCATTAGGACAGAGACCGGGAAGAAGGAAGAGCCATGCCAGCCCCGTCTTAAGTTTAGGAGATCAGTCCTGAGCCTGAAAAATCAACGGGGAAACACTCCCAGACAAGCAGAACCCGCCACCGTCTCTGCCATAGCAGACTCCCATGTCACTGAGCACGAATCCGTCCCTCCGCGGGCCCCCATCCCTTGCCCCTTTGCGACACATCCCCCCTTTTTCTCTGGGGCGAGACCAGAACCTTTGGGGATCTGGGGTCCTGTCGCCTGGGGAGGGAGGGAGAGTGAGCGGGCAGGCAGGCTCGGTGCGCCGGATCCACACGAGGCCCCGTGCTCCGTGCCGTCTCCCCCCGCTCTCCAGTCCTTCCATGGCTGCCCTGGCTCATGGCTGCCTGGCCACACGGACCACCGCTGGTGCGCACTCTTTGCCTTCCCGTTGCCGGATCCCGGGGTGAACGCGGAGCGGAGGGGGGCCCCAGAGTGGAAGCAGCCACTGGCCGCGCCGGGCGCCTGAAGCCCCGAGCCGCCCCTGTATAAATCCGCGCTGCAGTGTGTACAGCTAGCTGGTCAAGAGGCTCGCTCCCCGCCCCCGTGCACCGTAAAATATCCCGACCTGCCCGTGGAATGCCCGGAGGGGCCCCTCTTAAGCCGGTGTCCATTTACAGTTCATCTCTCATAAACTCGGCCACTGGGGCAGGGGCGGCAGGCCCTCCTGGTATGTGATTGATTATCTGGTATTTATGCCATTGAGGGGTTTTCAGCGGCTGGGGGTCAACGGGTCATCTCATGTGTCCTGCTGCAAATCCGTTTCCTTTTGTACAGTGAGGGGCTCGGTGAGCAGGCACACAAAAACTACCTTTTTCTTTTCCTTGGGAAAAGGGGGAGGGGACCCGGCCAGTGTCAATGATTTTTTTCAGCCGTCCCTGAATAGCGCCCTTCTTAATTCTAAAGAACTTTAATTAAAAGTAGCAGGGAAAAAATCATCTTGACGAGGTTTAGCTTACCTTAACAGTTATTTGTGTGTCCTGGGACCTTTGAAACCCACATTTGGGGTGCTGGGGATGGGGGTTTCCCCCCCTCTGCCTTCCCACTAACTAATGAGTTTGTCTAAAGTTTTAATTAGTGCTGTGTTGCAAGCAAGACAAATAAAATGATGCAGCTGGAAATGTAACAGAAGAAAAGAAAAGAAAAAAAGCACTCAGTCGTAAATTCTGCTTTCCTTGAGAAGCTAATCCACCATTCTGGCATCTGAGGGAGCCTTTCGTTTCCGAACCAACATGAAATTCCTGCAGGCTTCCAAACGCCGATTCCCTTTAGCAATGTGGAAAGTATATTTCTGGTCCCCGTTACTGCGGCCAGGTCACAATTCAGAGCCCTGTGCATAATACCTTGATTTTCTGCCTGCTAAGTACATTGGTAGGCTGCCGATTTACGTACAAGGAACACGGCACACGGCTCCGTCATGCGGGGCGGCTGGTTTGCAAGCAGCTTGCGGCACATGCAAATTTTATCTGTTATGTTTTCCTTGGATTTTGATGGCCACTTGTGTGCATGTTTATGGAGGGAGGGAGAGATTGTGAAAGCTGCGTTCTGGAGACTGGCAAGTCTGTTCAGTGCGGGGCCCACAAGGATGTCCAAATAGTTATCTCATAAATTGCTCTCGGTTGTGGAACTCAGCAGTCGCTAGATCAACACATGGGAGCCTGCCGGTCACTCTCCAGCATACAGTGAAAATGGTCCCCCAAGGGCTGCAGGCGAGGCCTCCGGTTGGACAGGGACCCTTGTCTGAAAAGCTCCAGAGGGTGGCAGTGGTGGGTTTTTTCTTTGTTAATTTTCATTTTGCTTGGCGAAATAGGTTCTTCTGGGCAGGCCAGCCGGGCTGTTTGTCCCCGAGATTGTAAGGCCTCAACAAGCACAGACCTCGTGCGTGCCTATGTTTGCTGCTGCAAGCATCCCAGAATAGCGAATGCCACCGACCTTCCACGTATCTGAACTTCCACTTTGGAAAAAGAGAGAGAGAGACTGATTGAGATAATGATGCCAGTTTAAGACAATCAATTCAAGTTGTGACAACTCAGACTCAGGCTGGACATCAGGGAAAGCTTCCTCATGGTCAGAGCAATACGGCAGTGGGACCAGCTGCCCAGAGAGGTGGGGGGCTCTCCCACACTGGGGGCATTCAGAAAGCAACTGGGCAGCCACCTGAGTGGGATGGAGTGACGTGGTGTCCTGCAGCAGCGGGGGATTGGACTCGATGGCCTTCATGGCCCCTTCCAACTCTACTATTCCATGATTCTATGAGAGAGGGAGAGAGAGGGAGAGTTTTGTGGTTATGCAAAAGGGTTTAGAGGTCTTTGGGCATCGTCTGAAAACTCCGAAGGGCAGAGGGTTGTGTGCCGATTCAGGGTGAAGCAGGAAGCCTGGGTGGCCAGCCTGGGTATGACTTCCTTCAGCCTCCATCTTTCCTCTGTGTGGACAGGCGCAGAGCTCTGTGAGCCGCTGCCGTTGGAGAGAAAGGAAAAATGAGCGGCGTAAGAGTAAATGTCGTGTGGGGAGAAGCCCCACACCCCCGCCATCATCCCGCCCTCCAGATTGTCCGCGGGGGCACCCTGGTCCCCAGACCATGCATGGCTCTCTCCTCCCTGTTTTATATCCTCCAAGTCTCTGCAAGAGCAACCTCCTGCAGCCGCAGGAGAGCTGTGGCCCAGCTCACTGAGCGCAGCTTTCGACCTGCTGAGTTGTGGGTGCACTTTGCAAACCGAACCCAGGAGCAGGTGGAGGTGTGCCTGCCGCATCGGAGTCTGAAGTGGCAAAGCCTGGTCTCATTTAGCTGCCGGTCTCCAGACTGCAAGGATGGGATATAGAGTCCTATTTTTAACTAAGTACTTCATCCTGTTGAGAACCAAACAACAATGTGATGCGTGGAGCACATTCAGGGAAAGAGGCTGTTTTTCTGCATGTTAGACATGCTGGTGTTCTACTTGAAGGGAAGCACTTTAAAAGGCAATTCAGCTTTTCTTCCACCTGAAGATGGAAAAAGGGCCAGGATTCGCCTGCCTGCAGCCCTCGGTGCCGCTCTCCCCGCTTCTTTTGTGGTGTGTGAATGCTCACCCCGAGCAGTGTAAGAGCATGGCCTATTATTTCTGCTTTTATTTCCTTTGCCAGCTTCTGTTGAGTCGATCCTCTTGGTGTTTTCTTGTTATTTTTTCCATTTGAGGAAATTAAATTTCGTAATTTTCAAAGAGGGGGATAAAATTCTTCTGCAACTGAATTTGGCCTTTCCAACACCACCAAAGCTGACTTTTTTTTTTTATGAATGGGCCTTTAGTTTAAGGAGGGGGCCATGTGTTGAGGGTGTTTTTTTATTAAGCTAGCGTCTAGACCAGGATCTGATAAGAAGGTGATTAAGGCCCTTCGGTTCCCACCTCACTTTGGGCTTTATCTGGACTGGGAAACAAGAAATTTTACAAGGAAGATCCATCATCTTGCAGAAAAGTTGTAGACTTGCAGGCCAGGATGCAGCGGCTTGTTTGAATGCTGGCCTTGTTTTGCAACACCGCCCCCCCCCTCCCGCCCCAAGAATCAGTCAGTCTGGAATAAAGCGGAGCTTAAGAGAAGGAGGAACCCTCATTTTCGGCCGCTGCTGTGTTTTTAACCCAATGGCGTGTCCAAGGGTCCCTCTTCTGAGATAATAGCTTCTTTTGACATAAGCTCTTGGCCCGCTCTGTCTTTCATATTGGTTTAAAGACTGAAATATCCTTGTCATGCCTCTTGGTGCATCTAAATATAGACCTGTTTGTGATTATGTTGCAGTATCGCTAAGCTTTTTCTTTCCAGCGGCTTGGCCAGATGGGACTCTACTTTTTCCCCATTTTGCTCTCGGTAAGAACGGCCTAAGCAAACTCCGGTGGCCGCATCCCCCTGCAACTGTGCAGGGCTGGCTGAGCTCCCAGAGGGACCCGAAGAACCCGCAGTCCTGTAAGAGGCAGGGGAGCCGGCTGCACCAGACTAAAGTTTTATTTATTATTTATTTTTCGATTTATACCCTGCCTTGGGCTTGGAAAGGACGAACGTGACTAGTGTGACTCACAGGCAGGTCTGCACAAGGCCTGCAGTGATGTTTGTGCAGCTATGCGCACCATCATTCTGTTTGTGTGACTGCCAAGACCCCAAAGTAGTAATAGCACGCCAATAAATAACACAAAACAACAATAATAAAATAAGAATAAATAACAGAGAACCAGAGTGGTGTAGCGCATAAAAGCATAGGAATGGGGCTCAGCCTGGTTCGAGTCCCTGCTCAGCCATGGAGCCGACTGGGTGGTTTTGGAGCAGCCACAGACTCTCAGCCCAACCTACCTTGCAGGGTTGTTGTTACAAGGGTAACATTGAAAGGAGGAGGATTCTGTAAGACATCTTGCGTTCCTTGAAAGGAAAAATGTGGAATATGTATAAATAACCTCATCATCCAATTTCTGCAAATGAAGGAATATGAAGAAGGTTTGTTTATTTATGCATGGACAAAAGAGTCAAATATTTCCAGAATCGGGGAAAAAATCCCCACTCTAGCTCACTGCTGCTCCTCAGAATGGAAGCACCCAAAAATAATAATAATCATCAGGGTGCAATGGACAGGAATGCCCACGTCACTCATCTCCAGCGAAAACTTTCGGATGGTCAGGTCTCACTGGAGGAGGAAGGCGCGAACAAGGATTCCTCCTCAAAGTTCATTTGCAAAAGCTCCATTCGGCTGACCCCGATTTTGCTTGCTCTCCGTTTGTTTGGCTCCTTTGCACAGCGAAAGCGCACGCTTCGAGCGGAAGGGCTGTGCGTTCATTGACTGGAGCCTGCATGCATTCTGCAGATGTGCTCAAAATATGCCAGGATCATAAATCCAGAAATGTGTGAATATTTTTCAAGGAAACGCTCTCCCCCTGGCACTCTGCCATGTGCAGATGGACTGCGGGTTGAGACGAGATGCTTGTACTGCTGCATGAGGCAGGTAGCCTTTTTGGTAGCCTCTGACTACCGGAGGAGAGGGCAACAAGATGGCATCGTGACTCAGGAACACACGGACCAAGGCAGTGCCCGGCCGCTGCTTCTCCCACCTTTCAGTGGGCAGAGAAGAAGGTATGTTTGTTTCGCAAAGCAGCTTTTCCTGGCCCACAAAACAGTTTGTCATAATAAGATGGTTAATACTATGTGGCCACAAGACTCTTTTCATGTTTTGGATGCAACAGGTCTGATGCATCATAGTTTTCCGATGGTCACCCATCTGAAAAAAAAAGTTTCTACGTACCAGGCGCTTTTAGTCTGTTGTAATGAACTGGTCTGTTTTGATACTGTGGCTGTTGGAAGTTATTGTAAAACTTTGCAGACTTTCCTTGAATTTTTTGCTTTTGAGGCTTTGCATCATTAGGTTTTTAATCTGCTTAGAGCAGTTGATTTCAGTGCAATGGTAGGATAGAAAAGTTTGGAAGCTGGAAATGATAAATATTTGAAAGTCAGTTGCCTCTGATTAAAACAAAGTGAAGGGTTTTGATGGTGTTTCTGTTAACTGGGTTTCTCGAAGTTCTGTATTGTTTTCCAGAGATGCGGGCATGTTTGAAAGTGCTTTTGGATGGCAAGAAAGAGCCAGTACTCTTTTGATCTGGTGATGGTGTCAAAACTGCAGGGGTCGAAATTTATTTGTTTGTTTTAATACCTGCGAGGCTGGCAGCTGAAAATGCTGTTCACCAACCTGTGATCCCACTGGAACATGGATTCATGGCATGTGGGAAACAAAGCACCCTGCCTGTATTAGCAGGATTGAATCGGCTCTGATTGGCACCAAAGACCGGCTCTTGCTTGTGCGTCAGGCCCCGTCGCTCGTGTCGTTTGGCAGTGCCCACACTGGGTGGCAAGAGTTCTGTGACCGACTGGCACATGCACGAAGCAAGCCACCCATGGCCCCGGGAGCTTCAAGCGCCCGCTGTGGCGGCCGATGCACCCTTCCCCGCTCCCTGTGGGGCTCTCTCGCGGGGCCCTATTTTACGGGCTCCGGGCAGTCTCAGCCAAAGAAGGGCAATTGACGTCTGGGGAAGTCTCTTCCTCCAAACTGCCCTTTTCTTCCTCCCTTTGCTTCATTCCGCGCCAGGTCCCTTTCGCCAGCCGCCGGACTTTGCGAGGGTGCCCACCCCACACCCACACCCAGTTTCTGTGAGCACCCATAAATTAGCAGGCCTCTGTCCCTCCCCCTTCCGTGACGTTCACTCGGGGTCCAGCTGCCACAGTGAGTGACACAAAGCCAATATCTAAATAATAACCTCCCTTACCCTCACCGCCTCTTTCTCCCCCCTCTCATAAAGACTTGGTGTTTTCATTTTTCCCTTCAAGGTCAAGATCAGAACCTTTTTAAATAAACACATATCAAAGGATCATTAGCAAAGCAGCACTGTTAAATTGAGATATTAACTTCTGTCAAGCATGCGTTTTGGTTCCTTTTTTTTTTTGGAGGGGGGTTGTAACTCACGACTGCTGCAGCCTTTTATTATTATTTTGGCCTTAGGCAGTAGCATCTGGCTTGCTGTAGAGACTGTAAAAATTAAAAAGCAACACAAATCATTGGGAGAGAAAAGCAGTAAATTCAATGATAAGAATTTAAAATGAAAATGTTTCAGGGCTTTTATATTCCGCGGAACATGAAAGGAATGAGTTTGTGCGGCTGTCGCAATAAAACGGCCGGCACTAATAGCCGCTTGATTCTTTTCCTTTCTGCTCCTTCCTCCGCATAATCGCTCTTCCTTGGGCAATCGCCGAAAAAGTGCAATAAAGTATAGTAAACTGATGATGGCGGCTGTGACGACGGGGTGGGGGGGGGAGAAGCGTGGGGGCAGCCAGCGCTTCCTGCGTGAGGCCGGGGGGGGCAGACATGACTTTGGCCCCGTGTCCCAGAGCGAACACTTTGCTAACAGAAAAATGGTGCCACTGGGCCCGTTTTCGGAAGAGCTCAGTCCATCGTGGCAAACAACCTTAGGGTAGAGGCATCTTTCCCATGAAGGGAAGGTTGGAGCCGCAAGCCCCCGCTTTCCACATGGCAGAGGATGGGCATCGCTGGCTCTCCATGCCCAGGTGAATCGTCACCTAGCTGATGCTGCGCAAGCCTCATCAGCACCAAAAACTCGCCCGTGGTGTGGCCCAAAGTGAACCAGGGACTCCTTTTCCAGTGGCTTTTGGGGGCATTTCTTTCCAAAAGCTGAAGGACCGTCTTTAAGCACCCACTTGGATACATGCTTAGGTAGGAGGAAGTCCTACAATATTCACAGCTCGTGCAGGCTGTGAGATGCTGGAAGCGACGTCTGAAGGTGCCCAGTCGGTGCCCCGACTCTTGCAAATTCTCTGGAAGGCAAGGCGTTGCTGTTCCCTGCACCCGTGGCACATCAGTGCCCACTCTGGGATTCAAAGCACATTTGAACATCCTGCTCAGGCAGTGACGTCGGACGAGCAGCCAAAGGTTGCTGGTAGCTTGCGAGGTTCCTTGCCAGTGTTAGAGTTGTGTTGATTCCCCTGGCGAGGCCATGGTCCTGAGAGAGCCTGAGCAGCTAACGCTTGGGACTTCTGCAACAAGAAGAGCTTTCTGGAAGGCCACATCCTGGCGGCTGGAGCAAGGGATCACATATGTCATTTTTATGCTGCCTGTCGCACCGATGTGCTGAGAGGCCGGCCCTTTTGTCTCTCTGAACTTCAGCAGCCCAAGGAGAAGTGAGAAGCAGTTCCGGTCATTTTGCTGCACTCAAAGGGGCTGAGAGAGTATATGAAGATTAGGATGCGAGGTCGAGGGAAGAGGGTGTGACTAACGTGGCTGGTCATTCAGATGCGGGGCTACATTGTTCGCAGGGTCCAGATGGCCCTTGGAATACATCAGGGGAGGCAGAAGCAGCGCTCCAGGAGGAGAGGACGTGCTGCTGGCAGAAGGGCGGCCCAGGCCATGCCGGGCCCCAGGAATGCCCCTGTCAGTGGCAGAGCACACCCCGGAAAAGGCATCGTGCCCCAGGCTCGGTTTAGTTCCTCTTTCGTTTTGGCTTCTCCGCCCTTGCCTATACATGCCGCACTGCAGCTCATTTTAAGGATGGCTTTGCATCTGGTCTGGAAACAGGGCGGGTTTTACAGGAGTCTTTGCCAGGCAGATGGAAAAAAGTCGGCCTTTCGCATCCGCCACGGAGCTGGACTGCAAGCGACGGAGAGCGCACAGTCGGGCACTCTGTTCTGAGCCAGGTGGCCAGTGGTGTAGGCCTGGGGACCACTGTCCTGCCCCCAGGCTAGGGGGTGGTGCTTTACTGAAGGCACGCTACTCCCCCCCCCAAGAATATCCAGAATGCTTCTTCAAGCCCATATTGCTGTGCCCGCCCTCATGTGGCAAAGCTTGGCAGCTTCCATGCGCTTCCCAGTCGATGGTTTTTAGCAATGGCATATAAGTGGAATGGCAAATAAGTGTTTAAGATAAATAAATGCCGGGTGATCCTGTTCCACCCAATTCCCCCTCCGCCAATCACTGCAAAGGGGTTTGCTTGCCTGGCTGCGTCAGGCGCTGGTCCTCCTTAGGGCACTGCACTGAGATAAGTTACCCGGGCGTCGGATCCGACCCCATGTATTCCTGAGCACTTGGCCGAAGCAGCTGAAGCAGCTCTTCCCGTCCTTTTGAGACACTGTCCCACCGTCGAAGTGCTTTTGCTATGGATGTGTCCTTTGCACCTGTCCCATGTCGTAAGGTGGAAAGGGGAGATGTGAGCGGCAGGGGATGGAACGCAAACCTGCGCTTAGCCCAGGGATGGAGGAGAAATGCTTCCCACGGGCATTTCAGCACAAGCAACAGATTCATGCTTCCAGAACCACAGCACGGAGCCGAAGACAGCTGGCCATCCAAAACCAGGCATTTCTAGAATGGTGCAGTTCTTCAAAAAGAAAAGCGCACATTTCCAACAATGTGCACAAAATGAGCACCTTCCCCCGGGCGTGCGCAGTCACGTGTTTTGTCAGCAAAGCGCACACAACGCGAGGTTTCAACGGAGAAGAAGTGCACATATGCCAACGGGCGCGCCACTTTCAGAGAGTTGGGGGATGCGCCCCTGAAAAGGTGGGTTTTCCAAATGTTGTGTGAAAATGTGTACCAGTGTCTGCTGACGAAAATTTCAAATTTGAAACATGCATCCGATGCGGGGATCCAACAGAACCTGGGCCAGCCTTGCCAAGCAGCCCCAAAGCAAGTCCGTGGCAGAGACACCGGCCGAGTCCCCGGTTCCCTGGCTTGCCAGCAACCGTGCTTGCATAAGCCGGCTCCCTCTTGCCAGCACCGGGCGGTTGGAGAGCGTGTACAGCAACTTTTTAAACATTTGGTAACACAATACGGTGTTTGAAAGAGGAATTGCGACATGTTCCCTTTTGAAAGACTCTTTAAATACAGTATCCTTTTAAAAGTGTGCTTTTAGCATTCCAGAGCTGCAGTATTAACAGCAAACAGCAATCATCTCTCAATGGCATCATTGTTTCAAGCAGAAGTGCGGCAGCCGGGTGACATGAGATGGGAGGAAACGTGAAAGGATGGATTTTGCAGGAGGCGCTTTGCCGGGGTGACATACTCTGTGTGTGTGCGTGTTTGTGTATATTGTGCGCAGCCACGTAATGGGAATAATCAAAGGTCTCTTCTGCGGATGTGCTCGGGCAGCGCCATGCGAGGGACACCGTGTGCGTTGCGGCCTTGTGGCAGGACGTGCATGATCACGCGGGGGACCCTGAAAGCAGGTGACGCTGCCTGCTGGTCACCGACACACGCTCCGCCTCGTGGAGGGCCAGGAGGCCCCGGGCCGGGGGCCGCTCGGGGGGCACTGGGTCGGAAGGAGGCTCCCGGCCACCGTGCTCTCGCAGCCTGGTGCCTCTTCCGTCACCAGCTGGGGCCGGGGCAGGGGCAGAAAAGAAGGCAACACCCCTGCTTCCCATTCCTGGGTCTGTGGGAACGAAGGAGGCTCTGGAGAGCCGCTGGTGCCTTGGTGGCTTTTCATCCAAGGCAGGCACTGCACTGCCCTCGCCTGTCTGAGGAGGGGCAAAAGACGGCTGCACCCCCTGCAACTGGCCCTCACGCTTGGGCTTTACAGCTTCGGACTTCGGCCAGTGGGGACCCACTGCGAGAAGGGCTCTTTCCAGCCTCCCTTTGCCACCTGCGTGGACCGCATGGCCGGTGCCAGGGCTGGGCACGTGGGAAGTTGCCTTCGAGTCCCAAGTGAGGCATCCGGTCCACCGTGCAGAAGGGGAGCACTTTACATCGCAGGAAAGCTCCTGCCCAGTTGAGGAACAGGTTGCACTCCGAGCAGATGCTTCCCAGCGCAGCATCCCAAGGGAAGTGCTTCCTGGCAAATTCCAAAAAGACAGATGTGGTTAGCAGTGCCTTGGAGAAACGGAGCTGGTGGCAGGAGAAAATTGGGATTATTTGTTGACTGAAACGTGGGAGTTCTGGGAGGGAAGCACTTGGGAAGGCCTGAGGGCTGGCCAAATGCCCCTGGAAACCGATGGCAGGAGCGTCGCGAAGGGTCATCTCTCGCTGTCACGCCCCTCTTGAGTCCGGGGGTTTTCTTTGGGCAGCACTGCCAGCCGTTGGCACACGCAGCATGCATGAATGAGCCCAACCCCCTGCTGGGCCAGTCCAAGGCCCATCCCAGCCACCCATTTCGTGACACCACTGGGTTCTGGAGAGGCTGCCGAAAAGGGGGTTGTTGTGGGCAGAGCTGGGTTCACGCCACCTCTTGGCCAGCCGCTTCAGTGGACAACCTGCTGGAGAGCCTCCCACAAGGTCTCTTCCCCCCCCCCCCCCAGACACACACTGAATGTGGGGAAGGGGAGGGAAACTGCACTGCTTCCGACAAAGACCTGCGCCCCCCAGTATTCTCCAGGCAGCTTTCCCATGGGGGGGGGCAGCTGTGCTCCCCCCACCCCCAGGAGCCTTTGCTGAGATAGCTTTGCTGTGGCCGCTTAGCCACCATGTGGCCCCTTTCAAAGCCCCCAGACTCGGTTCCTTTCCTTGAGAGTTCGGGAGCAACACGTGGCTAACATCCCGAAAATGGCCCCCTTTTCTGGGGTGGAATTGGGGTGAGAGGAACGGTGCCTCCGGCGAGCATTTTCTTAAACGACCGTCTCTGCAAAATAGCCATTCGGCTCTAATTGGGAGCATCGGGTTGGGCTCGTGACATTGTGGAAGGGCTGGGCGCAACTTGCTTCCACACCTTGAATCGACGCTCGGTGGAGATCGGGTGAAAAAGCTAATCTACTTCTCAGGGTTGTTGTCGGAATGAAGTCGAGGAGGGGAGAGCAGAAAGGCCCCGAGCGCGCCGGAGGAGGGTCGGGGTAGACGGGAGTCCTAATAGCGAGTGAGTGTTAATTAGCAGTCGCTCGGCTGCGTCTCCGAATGCCGCGCTCCACGCAGGGATCCTCCGTTCCCAGGCGGAAGATAAAGTCCTTATTTCGGGGGAGGCCCGTGCCAGGTCGGCTCAGAGCATTCCCAGCCCCCACCACCTGCGGGGCTGCCCAGCGGCTGGAGAAGCTGCCCCAGACGGCGAGGGCACCAGCTTGTCCTTCATCTGGGGCTGCTGCTTGTGCTTCCTCCATTTCACCCGCACTTTATGCGCTCTCTGGGAAGGAAGTGAGCCTGAAACTCCAAGGAATCAGATGTTTAAGCCTCATAATCTCCAACTGCTATTGTTAATTTGGTGGAGCATTTTCCATGTTAATTTGTTCTGCATTGTACCATTAAGAGCCAGCCGCCCCATGCCTGCTGTTCTGCCAGCCCCCCGAGCCCGCCCTGGCTCCGTGCGAGCAGCCCCGGCACAGCCTCCAGGAGGGCCGGGAGCTGCGTCACGCGCCCATCCAAGAGGTTCCGGAGCCAAACGACGGGCTGCCGCTTCAGGACATGTGTCGCAAAGCAGGGCCGAGCAGGAAGGGTGCCCGAAGTCTCGGCACCGTGGCAAAATGCCTCAGTCCATCTGTGCTTTGACCTTGACAACTCGACAACTTTGCAAGGAAGGCAAGCGCGTTACTCTCCCAAGCCTGCCACTTCCCAGATGTGCTGGACTACAGCTCCCATCATCCGCAGCCAGATGTCTTTCGGCACATGCCCCTACCCAGTCCTTCAGATCCTCCTCAGAGGTCCTTCCCTTAAGGAAGGAAGGGGGTGACATAGGAGCAGGGCCTCTCGGTGGGGCCACCCGATCTCTGGAACCCGCTCGCCAAGGAGGCCCCCCTGGCCACCGCTATGTGGAGCAGGTCCCTCCATGGGAAGGCCGGCCGGCTACCCAGTGACTGGTCCCCGTGTGTGTGGTCACCCTTGCAGCAGCAACGCTGGGGGCCGTGCGCCTCTGTCTCATGCTTGGCGTGTCCGATTTCTTGAAGCCCATCCAGGATGGTGCGTTGAGAAGAGAGCTGAGCAGCGAACCTAACTTGCGCAAGCATTTTGACGTGGCGCTGGAGGCGGTGCGCACGGTGACTCTGGTGTGCCTGTCTCTCCCTGCACTTGCGTTTCAGTCCCCTGCTCCACGCTCGTCATCCCGGCGGTTGTGAGCTCGGCGGGAGGTGGGCTGCATCCAGTGTCCGTCCAACTTAGGTCCCAGTCACTGAATGGCTGTACCCCACCAAGAAGTAACGTTGGGTGAACCCAGTGCCTCTGAGATGCCCTCTCGTACCCAGGCTGGGAAAGGTCAGCTGAAGGGATGCTGAATTGCACATCGACACAGTTGCAGGAACGTGGAATGGCCCCCGGGGGTGGCCGTGATAAGATCCACTGTCCCTGGAGAAGATACCTCAGGTGATTCTTGCAAGAGAGGAGGAAGAAGACAGGGCGGGGCTGCCCTTCGTGCCCTGCTTTTGAGCCAGTCCACACGGTGGACCAACGCCTCTCCCACAAGCCATAGATCGAATTCTCAGCAGTGCTCAGTCCAGAGCATGGAGGGAGGAATCAGGGAGGCCAGGCCAGCTCATGGCAGAGCGATGGTGCACCCTGGTGCGCCGTATCCCCACGCATCTGCTCCCGGCCTGGACCCACACAGGCGATGCCACAGACGCGACAGGGCAGATGTGGCTCAGGATGAGGCTGCTTCCAGAGCACGGGGACGGACGAGTGCCAGCAAAGGCGTACTTAACGTGCACTTAAGCTGCATTCCAGTTGGAGATGAGCAGGAAGGGATTAGGCCGAGGGGCTTAATGGGAGCAGTGGAGTTTGGAGACAGGCAGGGCGGTGGTCCCATCTCTGTGTCCTCGCAGGGAATGCCAGGCACAGGAGGCCACTGAGAAGAACAGCCAGGGCGGTTTCGGATGTCCTCGCTTCTCGAGTAACTGTGCATCCTACCAGAGCAGAAGGAGCTCCTTTCTGGACACGAGAGATGAACCCCTTTGCGTCCCTGTCTTGTGAATGCAGCTTGGGTGCCTCCAGGATATCACACCAGGACACATCCATACAAGCACAAGCCCCTGAACACATGTACATACATACCCAGGCTGTGTACGGGGAGGGGCAAGAAGACTCGAAGTCAAATGTCTCAAAGTCAGATCCCTTTTTAGTATGAATTTGCTGTATCTCATTCCGAGCACTAATTCCAATTTAATTGCAAGTGGCCCGGAGCCTCTTCAATAGGAGTAACAAATGGTTTGATTTTGTAAACTTCATCAGACTGCATTTTAAATGCGACACAGTAGCCCGGCTCGAATGCCAATGAAGCACTGAAGTAGCTCTCTGTTTACTAATTATCCGTTTTTACTTCAAGCCACGCTGGCTGGCTTGTCTGATTAAATCGGATTTGTGGGATACAGAGCTGCTAGCCGAGTTTTCTCTATAGTAAACGAGATTGGAACTACGGAGCGCCTGGCTGCACACTGTAAATTATATTTCCTTTTAAAGGGGACGTGTCTCTTTTATGCCTTTGGCCTGCCTTCTGCATATTAAGCACCACGGCGCAGCAGTGTTTGTGCCTGGCTTAACTTTTAATGGGATGTGTGTCTCCAGACATACTGATTTCCCCTCAGCACATGTGTGCGCGCACGCCCCTTTCCAAGACTGGGAGGGGGGACACCGCCAGCGCCCCCAAACCTGACATGCGTTTCACCAATTGCACCTCAACTTTTGGAAACAGGCCGGGAAGAGAGGCGAAGAAGCAAACGCTGACAAACAAGCCCCTCGTTCCTGACACATCTGCCTGATGCCAAACCTGGAAGAGGGGTGGATGCGGAAGGACCTGCCCTCTCCGGTGCGGCACCAGCCGCCTCCCACATCACCTGTGATTTAAGGCAGGGCAGGCACGAATTAAACAGTGCCGCTCTTGCGAGGGTTTTAAAAACTGCTGTGACTATCGATGCCGCATCGAAAACATGTAATCGCAGTGCCAGGCTGGTGGAGCGTTTGTCATTAGCATGCGCCGCCTTGATGCTTTGCTCCGGCCGACTTCAAGGAAACACCCACCCCGTGCGTGCTGGTGCGCCCCCCACCTCTCGCCCCGCTTTCCCCATGTGCCCTTCCTTCGGTTGTGGCCTCATCCTGCCCACCCGATCGCCCCACCTGCACCAGCCCTCACAAAACAAAAGCCGGGCAGAGGAGGTGGCCGTTGCCGGCGACCGACCGCGGGGCTCCCAGGCTGTCCTGAACCCTCCGCTGTTGTTAAGACTCCAATTCCGCAAGCTTGACCTGTCCTGCTCCTTCTCCCCATATCTATCTTTGTGCCGTGAGCTTTTTATATTTTAATTTGCTTTTGAATGTCCTACCAAATTAATGGTGCACGTTTCTCTCTTTCGGGGCCATTGTGCCGGTACAGTACAAGCAAGGCCCCGTGGTGTTTCCTGATAGCGCCGTTACCGTGGAAATGAATGGCCGGCCCACTTGGGCCTTCCATATTCTCGCATTTTAATTGTTGACAGTAAAAAGCATTTAAATGCTGCTTAATTTGTAATCATCTTCTGGAGGAGGAAAAAAGGAGGAAAACCATTAAAATGTCAACGAAATGAATAAGCCCGGCTTGCTCGCTCGCTTGCTCGCTCTGGTCTGTGCACTCCCCTTTTGCTAATTCTCGCCCCCCCTCTGGGGTGAGGTTGGTGGCCATCAGTTCTTCTGGGGGCAGTTTCCTTCTCTCCCCATTTTCCCTTTCAGTGCTGCTGCACCGAAATATCCCTGCGTTTCTTTAAAGCGATCTTGCTTTTCTGCCAGAAATGCATTTTCGGTGCACAAGAAAAGGGTCAAGGAAGAGAGAAATGACTGGCTTTGGAGATTTAAAAAGCAGATTCATAAATGCGGATGAGGTGAGCTGAAGCAGAACCTCGTGCTGAACGGTGTGCAGTGCAAAGCTTCCTCCTCCTTTGGACCTGCACCCCACGAGCTCCCGGAGGCGCATGGTGAAAATGGGGCCCTTCAGTCCCCCAGGACCCCTTGGCGCGACCTGGAAAGCTCAGGGGCCTTCTCACCTCCAGGCTCCTTCCTTGGTGAAATCGGGTGCATTTCAAAGCCTCAGCCCAGAAATGCGACGGTTGACGGCCACTTCCCACTTTCACCTGCTTGTTTGTTTCTGCCAAGAGGGCAGATATCGGTGTGATGGCACAGAAGGAAAAAAACGAGACAGAGAGAGAGAGACGGAGAAGCAGGTTCCTCTCTCCATCAAATCCTAATCGGGCGCATTAAAAATTGCCAGGGAGAGCTGAGCATTTCAGCACCTTTGTGCTGTGTGCACGTGCACACCCGGTGCTGAGGCGCCACTCAGAGGCACCCGAAGCTCTGCTCTTCCACGCTGCAGAACGTGCGCCTTGACGCACTGGGCCAGGCCTCCGCAGCCCCTTGGCCGCCCCCTCCCCGCGTGTCCTGTGCTCCGTGGGCCTTCCAGTCCAGCTGCCAGCCGTGCCAGCCTGCGGCCTCCCTCCCTTTGTTCTTCTTCCACCAAGGCGTCCCCAAGAAGAGACCCCTCGATGCCCGGGGGGCCGCTTGTTCCTTTGCCAAGCGGCGCTCATGTCTAGGGAGGCCTTCTGGACTCGGGGTCGTGGCTTCCTCCTCAGAATGTCGCCCCGCTCCTTGTCCCGCCGGCCCGTCCTCAGCGGGGCGAGCACCTCGCGTCGGATGTCAGCCCGCTCGCCTTGGGCTGTCTCCGGCCCTTGGTGGCTCTGCTGCCACGTGGCGCTTGAGCGTCTGCCTCAGAGGACGGGGCTGGGAAGGGCCCTGTGCCAGCAGCTGGCAAGGCGACGAGAGTCTAGACAAGCAGCCTTGGCAGTTGCCATGAATCGGGTCAAGCCCCCGTGTCACCCCCACATGGCTGTGGCTTGCAGAAAGCTTTTTATTCCCTGGCCTGGAGCCAGCCGGCCCCTTCAGCGCTTCTCCCTGCTGAACATCTGCCAAAGTTGGGCAAGGGGAGCGAGGAAAAGGGGCACCGACGCGGTGCCGCCCTTTGTCCTTCCGCAGCCTCCTGGAAGACCCATCGCCGGGGCCTCCTGAGCTTCCTCCCCTTCCAAAGGCAGAGGAACTTGCGTTTTCGCCCCCGGGTGGAACAAACAGGTGCCCGCCGGCCCGGCAGAACCGCTGACGAATTCAGCCACCAGCCCCAAAGAGGAAACGAGGCTGAGCTCACGGGACAGAGTCTCGCCCGGCTGTTGTTCAAGAGCCGACAGGAAGCGAGCGGCTCTTCCTGGCCCCCAGGGATTTACCCTTCATCCCCCGCAAGTGGTCCAGCAATGCGGTAGCTGCCCCCTCCTCAGAGGTGCATGGGCCCTGCCCCCACCTCCCCTTCGGCACCTGCAGCTCCAGGTAGGCGCTTTGCTTCAATGCAGAGGAGAGAGGCCGCTAATTTATGCAAGCAAGCAGCCTGCTCCTCTTTCCACCACTGATTTCCTGGTGACAGTGAAAAACTATGCAAACAGAAAACAAAGTGTTTTCTAGGTAGGAGCGAAACACTTCGTTTTGCATATTGGCAACAGGGCCAGAAATGAAGAGCGACAGCACCGAGGAGTGAGGCCACGCTGCGTGGCGGCCCCGTGGAAGGGCGGCTCTCTGCCCCAGACGGAACACCTGGCGCGGGGGCAAGCGGCAGGCCTCCCACCCGGAGTGGAAGCGCCGCTTCTGCTCCTGCAGGCCTGCCGATGCTCAGCGCGCCACGTGTTTCCCGGCCCCAGCCAACGCCGGGGCGAGTGGGCATCGCGGGAGCCGGCCTCCTTGGGCGTCACAGCGTCACCTGCCGCCCCAAATGCAGGTATGGCCTCTGGGTTGGACGCGGAGGATCTCCAGCCGAAGGGACCCAGTAGCAAGTGGTGGGGAAGAGCTCGCTTTGCCTGGGTCCTGGCGAGACACAGGCGATCTCTGGGCTCGGTGGATGGACAGTGCTCCTGTGTTTCTTGGGCTGGGGAAGGCAGTCTCTCGTTTGCCGGTTTGCCTTCCCTTGCCTGGTTCCTCTGATCCCTGGCTCCCTTTTGCATCGGGAGCTCCATCAGTCGCAGCGGGCTTTCGAAGGCCCGGGGGCAAGACACCCACCCCCGTGGGCCCCCAGCCAGTTCTGGGGGGCTGTTGGCAAGGGGCTGGTGCGGGGCCCAGCCAAGTCCCTCCTGGCTTCCTTCCCCAGCACAGCCCTGCACGGGGGGGGGGGGGAGCGCAGGCAGCTTGCTCATCGGCATCACCCCAGGGCCTTCTGGGAGTCGCATGCCACACTTCCGCCCCGAACCGGAGGCGCTGGACATGAGAGCTGTGTGTCCGGACCGAGCTGCCAAGCTGCACGCGTGTAGAAGGTGCTCCGAGCCTCGAAGCGAACCGCTCCTTGAGCAGAACGGGCGCCGCCTGCTTCCCAGCCCCTCGGCTGCCGAGACAGGCCCGGGTTGCAGGGGCTTTTCCCTCCAATTGGGGGCCAATTAGTTTCACAAATGAGGACCCTGCGGTGCCACCGTGGATTTGTTCCAGACCTGCACACTGCCCCGCTGCCATTGTCCTCTCTTGCACTCCTGCTGGCCGGCCTTTATTCTCGCCCACAGCAGGGGCGACTTATGGGAGACTTCTCCGGGCCGGCATCCTGCCTCCCGTCCACAGCTGGCCGAGGTGCTCAGGGCCTCAGACCCGCTGACCTTTGCCCCGATCCTGCTGTCATGTTGAAAGTGGCAGTCCAGAGGGCCGCATACCTCGCGGGATTTCCTCCTTTGTGGGCGCGTCCACTTTTGTTTCGGGGCAGCGCTGGATTTCGGAGCGCTGTTGAGAGCCAGCCATTGGCTGCGCGTGGGGTGCCAGGGCTGCTTTTTGTCTCCAGCGAGGCTGGGAAGCAGATAAGAAAGGACTCTGCACGGCATTAAGTGCGGTTGCGGCTCTTAATGTGTGTTTTTAATTCTTCGCCTCATTAATTCTTCCCCGAGTGCCGTCTTTGGCTGCTATTCTGGTTGGGTCCACCAGGAGCAGAATCATCCAGCCCCCACCCGTCGGGTATTTGAGCTTCTAGAAATAGGCGGGATGAGTCTCGCTCTGAGGCGGGGGGCTGGCGCTGCGGACGGCCACCCTTCGGTCTCAGCCCTGGAGGAAAGAGGAGAGCGGCCCGAATGGTTTGGGGCTTGCCATCAGAAGTCTTTCTCCAGGAGCGTTGGCTTCCCTCCACCCGCCTCACGCTGTTTGCCACAATTAGTAAATCTATTCATGTTATTTTCGATGTGCAAGGACCAATAAATCTCTCCTGTGGGGGGGGCAGGGGGGGCTCCCCACTTAATGAGCAAAGCTCGTTGACAGATTTGTTTACTGTAAGTGGAGGTGCAGTACAACGAAATGCATTGTGTCTGCTCCCTACAAAGCCACCCTGAGGCTCCGCCAGGCATGGGGGAGACACAATGTGAAGCAAGAAGCGAGCGCAGGTGACAGAGGAGTGATGAAGTGCGCTTCTCGGCGCCCTCCCTCGGAGGAGCACGGTGGCAGGACCTTGACGTAATCTTTGCCCTGTTTGTTTCCTTAATGCTGCTATTTCATCCGCTCCCCTCTCAATGCAAGCACACGCCTCCCCGTTGCAGCGCTCCTTGGGCCCAACATAAATCGCGCCTGCGAGCTATCAGAATTTTGCAGACTCGTCTGAAGTGGGTGGCCAGAACCTGCATCATTTTTGCTCTTTACTTCTCCTTTCCCTTTCCTCGAGTCACCGTCTGCATGCTACTTCTCCGCCTGCTTCAAGCGAGGAGTGTTTTTGTCGCTTGCTGTGCATCAGCCGCCAGATACAGTCCACACTTATTCCGGTATGGACTGCCTTGAGAATCCAAGGCTAAATAAATTTCTGGGATCGAGTCCGGAGTGGGCCACTGGGAAGGGGCGCTTGCACAGAGGAAGGCAAAGACCGCGCCAACGAGGCATCAGAAAGAAAATGAGAATGTCGGAAGAAGGAACTGAGCCGCATGTTCTGCTGTCGGCCCAACTTCTTTTGCATCCTCTTAAAATGCAGACAGAAACCTGTCTCCTACCGAGCCGGCAGGCTGCAGGGTTTTGTACTGGCGATAAGACAAGCGCAGACTTGAATTAAAAAGGAGGTTTTTACCAAAAGCATTGACAGTCGCAGGAAAGCAGCTTGCAGGAATGAAAGTTCTCCCCCACGAGCAAAATCTTTCGAAGGGCTGGTTTGGCTCTTGAGGGTCATGCTTGGGGGTCAGTTCTTACAGGGTGGGTATGTGAGCAGGACCACGCAGAGCAGAGTTGGCTACAGGTTGTGGGGGGGATGCCTGGGGAAAAGGCCCCCTGTGTGCCTGCCCTGCCACCGCGGTTGCAGGAGAGCTGAAGGCTGCACTTTCAAATTTGCCACAGTGCTTTGAAGTGGCTCGCGTAGCATCCTTCCAGGACGCTACGAAAAATCCAAGATGCCAGGCGGGGGAGCCCAGGGTGAGGGGGCTGCTGA
Organism: Varanus salvator macromaculatus; assembly: GCA_023646645.1. Taxonomy (NCBI): domain Eukaryota; kingdom Metazoa; phylum Chordata; class Lepidosauria; order Squamata; family Varanidae; genus Varanus; species Varanus salvator. Next base: position 1,703,993 of record JAIXND010000621.1, read on the forward strand.
GGTCCTGGGAGCCCAGCAGCTGCCCAGGAGACCTAGGATCATAGAAGAGTGGAGTGGAAGGGGCCAGGAAGGCCATCAAGTCCAACCCCTGCTGTTGCAGGACACCAAGTCATACTGCCCCACTGAGATGGCTGGCCAGTTTCTCCTTGAATGCCTCCAGTGTGGGGGAGCCCCCCACCTCTCCAGGCAGCTGGTTCCACCACTGTATTGCTTGGACAGTGAGGAAACTTTTCCTGATATCTAGCCTGAATCTGAATTGTTGCAACGTGAGCTGATCATTCCATGTCCTGCACTCTGATATCAGCGAGGAGAGGTCTCGACCTTCCGCTTTGTGGCAGCCTTGGAGGGACTTACAGAGGGATAGCCTTTCCCCCCTCGGTCTTCTCTTCCCAAGGCTGAACATGCCCAGTCCTCCAGTCTCTCCTCACAGGGCACTGCTTCCAAGGCCTGCATCATTTTTGGTGCCCTCCGCTGGACCCTTTCCAAATGCCCTGCATCTTTCGTCAATCTTGGGGCCCAGAACTGGACACGGGGTTGGTGCCTGAGTGTCGGTGGCTGATGGGAAGCCCTGGTCATGGGCTCCTCTGGCACAAGGGAGGCGCTCAGACTGTGTGGCACTGGGAGCCCCTGCCGTGCCCCTCTTGTGCCAATATTTACTTATTTGTTGCATTTGTGCGCTGTTGGGGGGCAGCTCACGTTGCAAACACGGCACGGCAGCACTGATAAAAATAATAGATAAAACAATAACAGCGAAAGCCACAATTATGTAACCCTGATGCAGAGCGCAAACAGGAGCGTGAGCGAGCGCATAAGCCACAATAAGGTAATGAAACCAGCAGCGCAAAAACAAATAGAGCATCGTCCTAAAAGCAAATACTAAATGAAAAGGATTTGGCGTGGCAGCAAGAGCGAAATCACACGGCGCCCACCACACCTCTTTCAGAAGGGGATGGCAGAGGCAGGAGCCGTGACCGCGGTCCTTTTCCTGAGTGCAGGACATGGCACCCCCCCCCAGCCACACCGTGGCCCTGAGCTTGTTGCCCCCTTGCAGGTGGGGCCTGGCCCATCGTGGGAGGAGGCCCTAGGCGGGCCTGGCTGGTCCCCCGCAGCAGAAGCCCCTGGCAGACGCCCCCTGCAACCTGTTGCTCCGGGCAGTGGTGGTGGTGGTGAGACACATCCCCGCTTGCTCCCCAGCTCCCAGCAAGTGAGAGCCCCGAGGAGGAGGAGGAGGGCAGCAATGGGAAGGGGGACCGGCTGAAGGAGGGCCACGCCATGCCAGGCGGGCCAGAAGCAAGCCCAGCCGGGGGCACCTTTCTGCCCAGGAAGTCCACAGCCCCTGCGTTCCCCGCGGAGTGTGTCCGCGAGCACGTGCTTCCAACGGGCGAGACGGAGGAGGGCAGTGCCAGCACAGGTGTGCTACAGCGGCCACTCCGGGCCTCCCAGTGTGCCTTCGGCCGCGCTTTGGACTTGCCGACTTCATCCCAGCTCTTCCCGCTTCTTCCTGACGCTGACGCGTTCGTGTTGAGCAAAGGGTTGCCAAAAAAAGCCTGTGCCTATTTAGAGGTCCCTCTCGCTGATTAAGTCAGCGTTTGCGACGCGGGATAATGAGAGCCTAGCACTCCTAAGGTGCAGACACCTGGAGCCGCTTCCAGCTGCGTTCTGCTCTCCCCCCAGTTCCCCTGGAAGATCTCGCTCGTGTCGAGGCGAGCGCGGGCGTGAACAGGGAGCATGGCTGGGGGCTCTCACAAGCGCGTGAGCCGTCTCTTCTTTAGGCCTGTGTGCAGTCAGGGGCGGGGGCGGCGGTCCCAGGTTTGATCCGCATCGGGCGAAAGAGTGGGCTGATCCATTGGGGTGCCCCACTTCTGGGCCACTTCGGGGACTCCACAGTCGCCCAGGGGCGGCTTTCCTAGCAGGAGCTCCCCAAAGACTTAAGGCTTTTCTGAAATAGAGGTGTGGTTCCCCCAGTCGCCGTTTCAGGTCCAGAGTGTGCCAAGCTCCATCGCCCAAGCTTAAACGGGCACATGCAACCCGAACGTGGAATCCTGCTATAGCAACTGCAGATCTGAAAGCCTTGGAGGGGATTGGCAAATTAAAATTGCTCGTGCACGCATATTATCTCGTAGGAACACATGACCTGCAAGAACCCATCAAGAGGAGCAAGTAAGAAGCATGCCTGAGATAAATCCTCCAGGGAAGACTTCATAAAGGCTCCTGCAATCGAGAGTTCTCTCTTTCCCCACCTCCAGCCTGCTCCTTTGGCCCCCTGCAGGCACTCTCGGTTCTCCATCTCGTCCGTTCCTTCCCTCCCAATTCCAAGGTCATCCCATCCACCCTCTTAGGTAGAATCCCCATTCTGCAAGTAGCCACAGCATATTCTGGTTCATCACTCTTGTCCCCGTCCTCAGCCCTCGTTCTGCATCACCCTCTGCCATAGGATTCCTTGCGGAGATTCAAGCTGATCCAAGCTCTTCCAATGCAAATTCCCAATTTGGGTGCCGTGGTCCACAGTCCGTGGAAGCGCACTCTCCGTGGCAAACTGTGGACAGAATTCCCCGTGGGAGTCCCCAGAGAAGTCTCTTGCCCCGAGCTCCTCTGGGCTCCCAAGACGTGTCCCTCGGTTCTGTGGCAACCTCTGCCACCCTCTCTTTGTAGCCACCCAGCCCGAAGGCCATGACAGAGTCACCACGTCGGCATCCGAACGCCTTTCAATAGCAGCCCACATTGACTTTCGGCCAGATTTGGCATCTCTCCCAGTTCCTTGCGACTGTATTCCTGGAGTGTTAATTGGAGGCCTGGCAAACGAAGTGAGAGTCTCTTCTGGTTTCTTTTTTCTTTCTTTAAAGGCGGTGTAGAGTCAGCGGTTACCTTGCAACATCGTGGTGTCACCGATGAATTGCTAATATAATTTTCTAGGTAATTTTATTTCTACTCCCTCCCCCCGCCCAGATTCTAAATCGGCTTCCAAAAACACCGTGTTTGTTCGCCTTAATCTTCCCTGTGTAATGCAATTTGCACTGACTCATACATCTCAGAGCGATCAAGTATGCCTAAACAAAGGCAAATTGTTTAATAGCACAAAGGTCATTGGGTGTTTGTTATTGACAATGTGTAAATATTGGGATTGCAAGGTGAGTGGGGGAGAGACATTTACCACCCTGTGGCTTGAGGCCTTTCTGAGCCTGGAGTTCGTAGGCATGCAAGGACTTCACCCGTGGATTTCAAGCGGGGCAGGAGCCCAGAGATGCAGGCGTCTCTCTCCTGTTTCGAGTGTGCGTGCTAAGGCGCCGTGTGGGCCATCGCTGCGGGAGATGTCAGAGGTCGAGCTGAGCTGGCCGTGAGCATGAAGCACGCAGCAAGGTGTGGGTCGAGCTGGGCACCTGTCCAGCAACTGGGCATCCAGGTGACTCTCCCTCTAGGAAGGGAGCTGCCGTTCTGGGGAAACCTTTGCGGCTGAGCCTGCGTCTCTTTCCTACTGCGGGGGGGCACCTTTACTGAGCAGCCCACGTGTCTCCGTAAAACCTCAAGGCTTAGCTTGCTCAGACAAAAGCCCAGGGGCCTCCTGGGTGTTTTCCGACCCCGGGTGCAATGCAAGGGGTCAGCGGGAGAGGTGCCGAGCGGTTGGGTCTTCACAGGCCCCGGCGTGGGGCGAAGTGACCTTCTCCTTCTTGCACTCGTGCGATTCTGGGACTGAAGCGACCCAGCCAGTCGCACATTTCTGCTCACATTGCAACACATTCTTGGCCATGCAAACATGGAGATGAGACAGAGCCCCAGAGTCCTCCAGTTCTGAGACCCCACGAAAAGCAGGCACGGGCTGCCCCGACTGTGCTGCTCGGAGTTGTGGGTCCGTGTCCACAGGGGCTCCCCTGCAGTTGCGCACCTTCCTCCCTCTCGAAGTTCTCCAGAGGCCTGTGTCTTTGGGGGTGCGCGGGGGGCTGGTGGAGCTGGGAGGCTTTCGACACTGGCGCTCACCCTCCCGTGGGGCATGAGGACCCTCAGAACCGCTTCAGTCATCCGGGGCGCAACCCGCATTTCTCATCTCTCAGCTCCGCCAAACCACCCTTTGCACCTCCACCTGCACTTGTTTGCTTGTTTATTAATTTAATTTAAAACTTTTAAAGACCGTCCCTTACATAGTAAGAGCCAGTGTGGTGTGGTGGTTAAGAGCGTGGGACTGGGACTCAGGCAATCCGGGTTCGAGTCTCCACTCAGCCATGGAGCCAGCTGGGTGACTTGGGGCCAGTCACAGACCCTCAGCCCAACCTACCTCACAGGGTTGTTGTTGTGGGGATGAGATGGAGGAGGAGATGTAAGCTGCCTTGACCCCTTGGTAAGAAAAAGGCAGGATATAAATCGGAAAATAGATAGATAGATAGATAGATAGATAGATAGATAGATAGATAGATAGTCTCAGGACGGTTTAACAATAAGACAAAAGAGAATAAACACCATCCTAGTCGAATTCTTAACCAATCAACAAGAAAACCCATATTAAAAACAGTCAAACCTAAAAACATTGGAGAAATAAAAAGGGGTTTGCCTGGCACCAAAAAGGGGTTTGTCGGTGCCAGGCGAACCTCTCTGGGGAGCGAATTCCACAGTTGGGGTGCCATTGCAGAGACGGCCCTGCTCTGGGTAGCCCCCCTCCTAATCTCCTTCAAGGAGGGCTCCCGGAGAAGGGCCTCTACCCCAGATCTTAGGGGGTGGGCAGGCACATGGGGAAGGAGATGCTCCTTCAGGGAACCAGGCCCTCAGCCGTGCCCCTTCCACATGGGTGCTTTGGAAGAGCAGCCAAACAGCCACACAAACTCTGCAAGCAATCTGAGCCTGCGGCGCTGGACTGCGGGGATGCAACCGAGCCAGTGGCCCAGTGGGCCACCCTGGCCTGCAGCCCTCCTGGCCCAGGGCTAGCTGCTTCCACACTTGTGGCCAGACCTCCGACAAGGGCCCCTCAGCCCTGCCGGGGACTGAAGGTAGAACTTGCGGGTGAGATCACGTGTCCCCCGAAAGAGATCAGGCGCTGGCAAATAGGAGCAGGGGGGCTTCTTGTGTCACCCCTTCTGCTTCCTGAACAACTCCCTCCCTGCTTTGAACGCACCTATATCTCCAGATTGCTGGTATATTAAAGAAGGCCATATTACAGGTTAACTGGTTGTCAGCTTAAACTGGTGCCAATGGCTCTTCTCATTTTACTCTTCACTCTCCTTCAATGAGGCATTTTTAAAGTGATCGTTAATATTTTTAATTTTACTTCTTCAAAATTACCTCTTGCTGGCAGATGGATATTCGGGAAGTACATTAGGAAAAACATTTTCTTCCCAATTTCCGCTCATGAAATTTGAAAGTCACTGTGTGCACATCATAACATGTCTTTTACTATCTTTTTTTAATTTGCCTTTTATTTTATTTTATTTTATTTTAATTTGCTCCCTAACTCGTGTAATCAGGTTTCATTAATGGAGGGATATTTGCCTAATATGCTCTTTTGATAACTGCTTTTGATGTAACTGCCTTAAACATCACGGCATCCGTTCATATTATGCCAGAGAAGGTGTCCTTCCATTTCTGCTCCCGTTTTGCCATAGGCAAAACTATGTCTACCCCACACTTAAAGAAGGGAGGATCCAAGTGATGTAATTTGAATTAAATGTGCAAATTAAGCTAATATTCACTTATTTTCGTATAATCCCTTTTCTTTGAGGCATGTGGACTATCAAGATTCTAAGACAGGTTGTGTGTATGTCAGGCTTAGGGGTTGAGGGAGCAGAAAAGATGCCGAAGTCCCAAGTTCTTGTGGCTATGAGAAAATCTCTGAAAATGCGAGGCAGTAAATAAAGGCATTGAAATGTAAGCTCTAAATAGACTGGCAAAACCAGAACAAATCGTCAAGCTTTTTAAAATGGAATATTTTGTACAGGTTACAGAACTATGTGTGCTTTTGAACATGGTCTGCTTTATCCCTAGCTAGAGCCAGACCTGGAACCCCTGGAATTGTTTTTCATTGACCATCACTGTTATCTTCGCAGTCATGAGGGCTAGAAACATGCTGTAAGTTAAACTGAGGTCGCTGCGCACCGCACCCTTGCACGGAGTGCTCTCAGCATCTAGGGCGCAGCCGCTTCTGTGTATGCAGGAGAGGGTGTGGATGAGGAGATGGCCTGGGAATGTGGCTGATGGGAACTCCCTTCCTCTCCCCGCAGGCTCCGACATGGCCGTCTTCTGCCTCCTCTGCGGGAAGCGCTTCCAGACGCAAACGGCCCTGCAGCAGCACATGGAGGTGCACGCCGGGGTGCGCAGCTACATCTGCAGCGAGTGCAACCGCACCTACCCCAGCCACACGGCCTTGAAGAGGCACCTGCGCTCCCACACAGGTACGTGCTTCTGCCCCAGGCGAGGGCTGGAGCCACGCGGGCCAGCAGGGCTGGGCGCTCACCCCGGCTCCTCCAGCACCGCTGCTCCTGCCCCCATGGAGGCGCCCCTTTGCGGGGTGCATTCACATCTCCTGCCCTGGAGCAGGACACACCCGTCCTCCGCCCCACAGGGGAGCCAACCATGCGAAGGAGGCTGGGCGTGGGTTCGGGAGCAGAGAAGGGGCTGCGGCTGCAAGCTTTTTGTTCCCGGAATGTGAGGGGCACCAGCCGGCCGGCCTCTTGCTATAGAGCTCATTTTACCAACCTGCCTACCTAGCAGGGCCGGCTTCTTTGCCAGGATCCTTACGATGAGTAACGTCGACCGCCGGCTTGGAATGGCTGAGACAAATCCGTGCAAAGAGAGGCTTTTGCTTGCACTTCCCTCTACCGTGAGCGACGTTTGGGTGCATTTCAGGATTGGAGAGCTCTGGCCCAAAGTGGGAAGGACTGCAGATGCTGACAGGAAACTGAATTTTGCACCCCACAGAGGCTCAAAAGTGCAGAATTACTGAGGGCTGCATTAAAATACTAAGTCCATATATTTCTCTCCCATCCCTCAGTCTGCAGGAACAGTCTCCTAAACCGCGCCTTGCTCAGGCTATGTAACCCGCATGCTATGCCTTGATGCCCTGTGTGGTGCGGGGAGACAGTAAAACCCTGTATATGTGCGGTCGGCCAGTATCTGTAACCGGCATGCGTTCTCCGCCATCGTTCCCCACAAGCTGCCGCAACACAGCTCAAAATTCCACCCTCTTCTTGCAACATGAGCATCATCACTCGATTAGCACGAGTGTTGCCAATCCCACCCCTTCCCACGAAATGTGGGGGGACTCCACACCCCTCCTCCCTCCGAAAGACCCCACTGGGGATCGGTGTGCATGCGCTTCCGTGCAAGCACAAGCAGCTCCTGCCCACTCGCGCTCCCGTCGGCTTCGGGCTCTTCCGAAGGGCCTGGCGGGCACGTGCCTCCTCCACTCGCTCGGCTTGTGCGCCACCTCATTAATATGCCACCCTGCCAGCCCCATGTGCTTCCGGGCTGCGCTGAGCATCAGCAGCTGCGCTCGGTGCATGGGGCAGCCGGGCTGCTGGCATCGACGGAGCCTTGATTTACAGGGTGGGCCGTGTCATAAAATCCTTCGCCGTGCCAGCAGGGCGGTCTACAGGTCCCCAGGCTGGCTCCGAACAAACGCGCCAGGTAGTGCTCGAGAGGCCGGGTCACAGGTGCGGCCGGCTGGCCAGAGGGATCGGTAATTAGTCCCGTTTGTCCTGGACTGAATGTCAGCCTCATTAAGAGGCCTCGCAAAGTGAATCAGCGTGCCATAAATTGGATTTTTTTAAAAGTCTGGCAGCCAGGTTTTGTGTCCAAAGGCACAAAGATTTGCTTCCTCCACAAGCCTCACAAAGCAGGTGTTGTCGGCGTTACTTCTGGAGGACCCAGACTTAAGCTCATTTAACATGTGATTGGCTTGATAATTGAATTTGCTCAAGCAGGCCCCTGAATTCACACTGGCCTTCGAAGGGTGGCCTGTCATCCGCTCTGCTCTGCTCTGCTCCACCTCGTGTTTGCTTCCCCTTGCTGCTCTTTCACTTCGCTTTTGCCTTGCTTCGCTTCGCCTCATTTCGTTTCGTCCCGTCATGCTTTGTTTTGTTTCATTTCGTTCTGAACGTAAGAACAAAAGTTTGTTTGTTTTTGTTGTTTGAGGGAAGCATCCTGCATGGAATGCAGGCAGCGGGAAAATGCGAAGCTCGCCCTTCGTGCTCGTGTGCTGTTCCCGCTGAAAACCGCTTTGCGTGATCAGCCCGTGGTCACTCCTGGCCCGCTTGGGGGTCGTCCGGGGAGGCTCGCTCCCTGTGTGGCACAGAGGCCTTGCTGCTGCTGTTTCTGGAACAAAGGGCCGGGAGGATGCATGTGGGCTTTCTAAAAATAGCACAGGAACAGAGTCCTGGATCATTCGCACAACCAGGGGTTTGCTGACCCTCTTCCTGGTGCAACGGGTTTCTTGTTCCTCTTGCCTTCTTTTGTGAGGCTGGTTGCCGCGTGGCCGTTTTACACCTGGAGAAACCGAGGCTGAGACAGAGGGAGGTTTCTGGAACGCTTCCGCTGGACCTGAGCACTGCAAGAGCCACTCCGGGCCCTCCTTCTAGCCTGGGCAGAGCTTGCGTGAGACGTACGAAGGCTCCTGCAGCCTCAGTCCGAGTGGCGCGGCCCAATCCTGCCTGGGGCAGAGCAGGGGCAGCTGAGAGCTAGACGAGCTTTGGAGGAGAGCCCCAGTCCAATCCCAAGTGCCTTTTCCAGGGAGGGCAAGAAGGGCTCCTGCTCGAAGCCCATCGTTTTCAGCGTCATGGTGGACCACGGCTGAAGAAGCGTCACTCCATGAGGCAAGCCCTGTGTCCGTCTCGGTGCCCCTCATTTTCCCCCATAAAATGAGGAGGAGGTCAGCAGTGTCTGAGTCAGGCCATCTGATTTGGACACAGAACTGTTTGGCTCTCCGTCACCAAGGTCCCCCCCAGGCCCGATCCCCAGCATCTCCGGAGAGGAGGAGGAGGAGAACACCTGCCAAGCCCTGCAGAGCCGAGGCTGCCAGTGTGTGCTGGCCATACCGGTCCAGCTGGCCCAAAGCCCTGGCTCAGCGAACAGCAGCTCCCGGTGCGCCTGAAGCCCTACGGCTCGGGCTCAAGGCAGGGGCCAGGCAACCGAAAAGCTCGGCTGGCCTGCAGGCTGCCCCGATTGCACGGACCCCGATTCCTTAGGCTCCCCTCATCTCCGGGACACTTGCCGAGCATCGTTCCCGTCTGCACCAGCGGCTGTGCGGCATGCACAGGTTGCTGTCACACACAAACATTTAATGATGCCTGGAAAATTTGTGCTGTGGGATTGGAATTGATGCTGCGAGGGTCCTGATGCAGGAGAGGAGGGGATTTCTGCCCGGGGGGGCGAGGGGGGAAGCAGCGGCAGGGGAGGGAGAGGAAAGCAAGAGAGTAAAATATCATTGTAACTAGGAAGTGGAGGCGGCAGCCCGCGAGTCTATAACGAGAAGGACAATTTATGCTCAGGCACGAGTTCGGTTTGACATGGGGATAATGAAAAAGCGTAGGTCATTGTGGATGACTTAAGCCTTCAGCAGCTGAGGAAAATGTATGAAATGCAAGCAGCATTACACGCTTGGCGGCTCGGCACATCTGCACCGGGACAAGTGAAATACAGTGAGGCCATTCTTTACCATAAACTTGTGGTCGTTGGATCCGCCGAGCCCGGAGAAGAGCGTAATTACACTGACAAGACAAATCAGTGATATTTAAATATTCATGAACAAAGTCTCGGGCAATCAATCTATCTTTATTGTCCTTCCATTCAGCTTCTGTAATTTTTATTTTTCCACAAAAGAGAATTGGAAGCCCCTCGCCTCCCCCCCCCCGCCCCCCCGTACCACGAAGGGATGCGGATGCTGGGTTTGGAGGTGAGGCGAGGAAGAAGACGGGTTGAGGCAGTGGCCCAAACAAGAAGATTTTCAGCACCTGGTGGCCCGCAAGCGCAGAGCGAGCGAGCGCACACCCCGTGTCACACAGGGGAGCTTTGCAAGAGGGCTGGCAGCTTGGCAGGAGTGCGGATCCTGCAGCAGAACTGCCTAGTGGATCGTGTCCAAGACTCACGTTGGCACCTTGTTCCCCAGCCTAGCTTACTAGAGAGCCAAGCTCTTCTCAGCAGCAGGAGCTTTGGCCAAAGCGAGCCAGTTATCCTCTGTGTTGCTCTGGGATGTATTCTTTTTTTCCTCCTTCCCACAATTCCTCTGGGTTCTGGACCAGCGAGCGAGAGGAGGAGAGATGGACAAGCATAAGGACTTACTGTGCTCAGAAGAGCATCCAACCGTCCTCGTCCTCGTTCACGCGTGTCCCACCAAGGTCCACCTCCATTTCCCAAGCCCCAGTGAGGGACTGTGGGAACACATTCACTGATGGACAGACGCTACTTCAGCGGACCCACAGGACTCGTCCAGGTTGCGCTCCCTGGTTGCACTGCCATGTTGCCTTCTGTGTATTTGTTTCCTTTGTCTCACTTCTTGAGTGTCCCTGTGTTTGTGTCCCCATGTGCACCTGGCCACATGCACACCCCAGGGAAAGCAAGGGGGTGCCCTGCAGGGAGACCTCACTGAAGGGCAGCAGCCAAATGTCACAGATACACAGGTGCCTGTCCTGGGGATGAGAACGGGCTGCAGTGCTGGCCCAAGAGGAGAGCAAGAGCAGGGGCTTCCGCCGGAAGGATGCCACCGCCTCGCACGGGTTCCCTTTAGATCCAGTAGATCCCCCTTTCCCAAACTGGTTGGACTGAGCCTCCGCTCCCATCATCTCATCAAGTTGGAGGGGGATGATGGGAGCGGCACCATCTGAGGCCAGGCAGGTGGGCTCATCGTGGCCTTTCCATGCGCCCTCACTGTGTGGAGCTGGGGGAGTCCCTGCAGCTCGTTCGTCTTTATGCGGAGCAGCGAACGGCACCTTGGAGACGCACCCACCGCATCGGCTGGAGTCCAGGGCTTGCGTCATGCCGAAAAGAATGGCTGGAGAGAAATGGGGAGACGCGATGCCGTGGAGAGGGCATGTCGCTGTGCTGCCCGCACGGGGCTCATCTGTGTTAGCAGCCGGCTGCGGGGTGGGGGGCGACCTCCCTGCAACGGGGTCCCTCCTGGTCTCAGCCGCAGCAGCCCCCGTCTCACTCTGCTTGAGCCTCCGTTCCCTCTTCTGGAGCTTTGGTGCACACTGGGAACCCATCGCCTCATTAGCGCCTGTCCCTGCGGAGCCAGCGCCTCTGCCCCTGGGGGGCTCCCGAAATCGAGAGCTTCCCTACCAGAACGGGGGGATTCAGGACGCTGAAGAGAGTGGCTCCTCCAGAGCACAGATCTTTCCATTGCTATTAAAGGCAGCATGTTCTATTTAATATGCTTCCCGTGTGACCTTCTGGCCACAAAGGTGCCTGCCAGGTCCGAGGCCAGTTGGGTTGCAAGGGGTCCATCGTGGCTCTAGGGGCAGGGAGGGCTCCGGCCCCTGTCCTCTGCAGCGCACCCAGGGTAGGGGCTGGGAGTGAAGGGCTTCCCTGCCCACCCAGGTGTCCGTCCAGCCGATTCTTCCCGCCGGGCCTGCTCTGGTTCACTCCAGTGTCGATGGGGATGATGTTGCGTCCCACGAAACCAGAAACATCACGGGTGCTCCTTGCAGACGTGCAGCCACTGCCTGCTTGGTGCAGTCCAGGGTGCTGCAGCTCCCGTGCCACCCTTGTGGGTTGTCCCCGCGGCCCTGCCATGTTGTTTCCGGCGGTTCCTGATCCTTTCCCCTGGCCTTTCCTCTGTTGGCTGCAGGCGACCACCCGTACGAGTGCGAGTTTTGTGGCAGCTGCTTCCGGGACGAGAGCACGCTGAAGGGCCACAAGCGCATCCACACTGGGGAGAAGCCCTACGAATGCAACGGCTGTGGGAAGAAGTTCAGCCTCAAGCACCAGCTGGAGACGCACTACAGGGTCCACACAGGTAAGGCGCCGCACTCTGTGGGGATGCGCATGGCGCTCTGGGGACACACCGTGCCCCCCCCCC
>JAIXND010000621.1:1715991-1771039 GCA_023646645.1 Varanus salvator macromaculatus
GGTGGATCCTGCTTCCCCCATGAAATGCACCAAGCTAAAGTATGTTGGGTGTTTTGCCGGTTCTCTTGTTGTCCTTGTGCTTGTCTGCTTGCCTGTTCGGATTGTCAAGAACTTGTCTGGAATATACTTCCTCCCATGGCCGAAAGCAGCCTGTGCTGAGGAGCAAACGTCCAAGGGAGAGGCCACAGCCGGCCCCCAGGCCTGAACAGGCAGTGCTCGAGAGGCAGGGGGCACGTGGCACTCAGGAATGAAAGTGAGCAGCCGCTCGTTGAAACGCGGATTGACTGAACGCACTTTCCCCGATCTGTGGTTTCCAAAAGGCTTCCCTCGGATTCCTCAGAAAGTTGCGCAGGCTGTCAAGGAGAAGACTGGTCTTAGTGGACAAGCTTCCTTGACAAAACAGTTGCCTGCCACATCCAGCTGTCCCATGGGTATTGAAATCCCATGGCCCCCCACCCCCTTCAGGACCCAGCCTGTCCCCAACACACAGGCTAGGTCCTGAGTTGTCCCAATGTCCTTGACAACTCCCAAGGGCTCCTGACAAGAAGCTTGGAGCGGCGGCTCAGTGTGGAAGTGGACGTTACAGGGCGGACATTGGACAAGGCTGCCGTGCCCAAGCCGCCTCCCCAGGCAGCCTCCCCGCATTTCCTCCCGCTGGGAGGTTTTGCCACAAGCGGTGGGATTCCCCGTGCCGAGAGCAGCCGGGCCATTTGTCCCCTCAGAATCCCGCTCCCTCACTGGCGGGTCCGCCTCGTGGATCTCCAAGCACGCCGGTAGCCGGCAACCACTGCAAATGGCGGATCGATATTCAGATCACTTTTGCTGTTCATTACTGCATTATTCGCTCTGTCTGTGCACAGAGCAGGTATCAATACTGAAAAGACCAAGGTAGTTAATTACTGCATCGAAACGAGCCCCCTTGGCTCTCGACGGCCGCTGCCGCCTGCATCACCGAAGGATTCTCCGGGAGAGGCCAAGTAACTCGCAGGAAGGTCAGCGGAGCCAGGTGACGGTCACCTGCCTGGGAGCCAGAGGGCCCCTCGGAAAGCCACGGGGCACACAAAGCTGGTGGGCAACGGGAAGGACGCGCAGCAGCCGTGGGCAGCGCTTGTTGAAATTTCAGATGCCGGGAAAGGTGGGGGACGTACGGGCTCGTCAGTGCGGGGTTGCCATCGCCCTGCACGGCTCCCCCGCACACGCGCACAACGGCAGCACAGAAGAAACAGCGCAGGTGCACCGTGCGAGTTACTCTGACGCATGCCGGCAAAGCCTTGCTAAGCATAGGAAGTTTTGCTTCCCGTCACACAGACTGTGGACCTGGGGTTTTGACCACGCATCCACGGCTTCTGACAGCTTTCCTGTGCCCGAGGCTTCGTGGTCCTTAGCGGCCTGGTATTTAAGCACCAAAATGGCAGCTAGCCAAATATCTGGACTGCCACAGATAGGAGAGTTTGGAGGGCTTTCATTCCTGCGGTCACCACAAGTCAGAGGGACGTGACAGCACGGAGCAGCAGCACGTTCTGTGCGCGTTCCGTGTTTATCGATGGATATCCGGCCGAGAGTAAACCCTTCCGAGCGATTGTCCAGGAGCTGAGGCCAAGCAGCCCCAGCCGGTCGCCCTCAGGTCACCCACCACGCGGTTCCTGGAGGGCACCGATCCGGGGAGCGAGTGGTGCTCTCGGGACGAACGGCCTCTTCCCTTGCTCCTTTCCTCCTGCAGGTGAGAAGCCCTTTGAGTGCAAGCTCTGCCACCAGCGGTCCAGAGATTACTCGGCCATGATCAAGCACCTCAGGACCCACAATGGCGCTTCCCCGTATCAGTGCACCATCTGCCTGGAATACTGCCCCAGCCTTTCCGCCATGCAGAAACATATGAAAGGCCACAAACCGGAGGAGATCCCCAGTGACTGGAGAATAGAGAAGACGTACCTGTACCTTTGCTATGTCTAAAGGGACTAAAGGAGGGATGGAGGATGAAGTTGGGAAGGACTGGGCAACCCCCCCCCCCATCGTCTTCGGCTTTTCCTTCCTTCCTTCCTTCCTTCCTTCCTTCCTTCCTTCCTTCCTTCCTTCCTTCCTTCCTTCTCTTTCTCCTTCTCCCTCCCTCTCTCTCTCTCTCTCCCTCTCCCTCTCTCTCTCTCTCTCTCTCCCTTTTCAGTTTTTAATCGGCTAGGCTTTGCTGGTCACCTTCTTCCAATGTGCGAGACCCTCTCCGTTGCAGTGGGGATAAAACAGGGAGGAGGAAAACTCCTGGGAGCACTCTGGCCGCAACCTACAGGATGCGAAATCCACCAGCAGCCACCCCGGGGACCCTGTCCATCCCCCCTTCTGTGCTCGTGTGCAGCAGGGCCCTGGGAGTGGGCAGGGAGAGCCTGTGGATGCTCTGCAGTGGGTCACCGAAGCCTCAGCCGCTTGCTAAGCTGAACCCTCGTGGGGAGAAGGCTCTCTCCTGGATGTATTTTGTCCTCCGTCAGCTGCAAGCGTTCTGGCGAGGAACCAGGATTCTGTCTCGGCGCACAGATTCCCTAAGAGCTGCTGCTCCTTGCCTTCTCCCCAGGCTGCCCCTCTGGGCGGGGGCCAGCTGCCCAATCCAAGCAGCCCCTTGGCGGGGGGACGCGGGGTGATGCGTGATCGGCACGCATGCATGCCTGCCGGGTTGAAAGTCTCCAGTTGCGTGTGGCTTCCCCGGCCTGCTTCCGAGGCTGCCTGCCGGCGTGAGGCGGACAGGTTGTTTGGGGCGGGAGTGGCCAAATGTGGGAGAACAGAGGGCGGCATTCTCTGGAGCGGGAGCAGCACAAGTATCGAGGTGCCTCCGACACCCTATCATACACTTTCCCATAGACGCACCTTCTCCTGTTCCTGGTTTGGGCTGAAAAGATGCGCCACAGTTGCTCCAGCGAGGTGACAACTACTTTGCCCAAAGAGCGTAACCGAGGGCAAACAGAGTTTGCAAGAGCTCTCTACTCACGTGTAGACATTCCCTCTAGTCCATGACCCTTTGTCCTGACCAAAGACCATTCTATGCATTATTATTATTATTAATGGTTATTATTATGTTTAGTGAGGGCGGGAAAGGGATTGGAGTGAGTGAGCCCTGTTAGAAATGGTGTAACTTTGCACACTTGCCAATACAAGAGGCCGGCCTTCTCTGAGGATGGGATGAAATCAGAAGAGCTTTGCAGCCCTTCCAGCCAGTATGTGAGGCAGGAGAGAGGGGCCCGGGGCCGCCCGAGAGCTGCTGGTTCGATGATCCAGGGCTCCGCCACGCACAGGAAGCTTCCCCCTTCCGCAGACTTCCCCGTGTGTGCCCAGGGAGGTGCGGGGCCACTGTCCGCACCCATGAACAGACGCTCGTCCCCACACTTTCCAAGGGACACACTCAGGCGGCCTGGAGATGCAGGAGCTCCGTTTGTATTCCTGGGGAGCACAAGAGCCTGCGAGGGGAGGGAGGGCGGCTTCCTGCTGAGCCTCCAGAACAGCGGGGCCTCGGTTGGCGGACTCCTGCCCTCCCTGGCTGATGGCAGCAGGCAGGCGTGGCGTGTGGCCGGCCACATGGACACTGTGACACCTGCAGGTTCACCACCGCCGTCCACTCCCCGTCCCGGCGGCTCAGGTGCATGCGGGTGGCCGACCCTTCCCAGGGCTGACTGCGTCCAGGGGAAGCGTCCCCCCTGGGGGGCCACGTTGCCACGGCCCTGCGCCCTCACCCCTTGCCAGGCCACGGACCCTCAGCACAAGTGATGCACGGCAGCTGCTGGGCCAGGAGGCCGGCAGGCGTGGTCGGCTGCAGCTCTCCACGTCCGCCAGCCAACAGCTGGGGGCCCAGATGGCAGAGGGAGGGGAGGGGCTGGAAGCCACGAGGCCGTGCAGCGCCATCTCGGCCTCCTCGGGTGCCGCCTTCAGTTCACTGGCGAGGGGAGCCCTGGATGCGCTTTAGCCCCCTCAAGGGCATCAGGAAATGTGTGCCTGCCGGCAGTCCTCCACCAGCTGCCTGCCGTCCTTTCCGAGGGACCGCCGAGCAGGGACCCCCATGCAGACACGGCCGTGGATGCCCCGGCCACCCGCCGGATCCCCTCGCGCCCCTCTTGTCTCGGCGCTTGGCAGAATGTGCCCCAAGAGGGAGGGCAGCCCCCTCCCTCTCCCCTGCCCCCTCCCGGCCCGGGAATGGCCTTTGGAGCACGGCCGCCCGCCAGATTCTCCCGTCTGGAAGGCGTCGACCGAGAAAGGTGGCTTTGCGTTGTCTTTGCTTCCTTAATTTCATTTCGCTTTTGATGGTTTCTCCATTTAGCACATTGTACTTGAAATTACCTCAGTTCCTTGTGACCTCATGAGCTTGCTTGCGTTGGCTTTTGGGGTGGGGAGGCTTGGGGTTGACCCTGGAAGGCTGCACTGCGGGGCTGCGGGGGGAGGCGTTCGTTTGCACGGGGCACCAAAGCGCCGCCGCAGAAGCGCCGTTGACGCGGGTTCTGTGTCAGCCTTCTTGTCTGGTTGTTTTATCAAGCGTTGTCGTTATTACCAAAATTGGTGTTTTGTTGTAATGGCCCATGCGATGGAAATGGGGTTACGTTATCTTGAAAGCTACCTCTTTTTAAGTTGGGGTTTTGTTTTGTTCTGTTGCAGTGACAGAAGCACAGTTTTGCAATATTTGTGTTTTTGTCAGTTAATTTTTCCTTTTTATCCTTTTTTTGCTTTGTGATGTTCATTTCAATTTTCATCTCATGCTTTATATTTGCAAGTGTAAATTTTATTTTGTAATTTAGCTGCGTTTATATATGGGAAAACGTGTTAGGGAAGGGTTCTGTAGATGGAAGAAAAGGGAATTTTAGAGGGAGTCTCAATACTGCTGCCCTAATCCCCCACCCACGTCTCACTCCGAAGCTCTCTCAATTGTTGGTAAATACTGAAGGCCTTAAGCTGGGAGTTGGGATGGAAGAACAGGAGCTTCTTTTCGTTGTACCAGTCGAGAAAGTTAACAGTTTAGGGGGAAAGTAGCAATTTGGTAAGGAAAAGCAAGAACAGTTAAACTTGAATATGTGAATAGCTAAGTAGAGTTTTGTTTATAATGTGAAAAATACGATGTCCTTTAAGGCAGACCCTTTAAAGAGAAATATGCAGTAAACATGCGATGTCGCATTTGCGGGAGGTGGCCGTGAGGGTCTGTGCGTTCCCAACCTTGCTGGCAGAATGTTGTTTTGGTCTTGCGGACAAAGGCCTAAGGAGCGCTTCTCCTTCTTTCCCCTCCATCCATCTCTCACCAAGATGAAAGTGTTGGACTGATAAATTATTTGCAAAGTGTAATATTTTTGTAATATCTGTTAGTCCCTGTGTCAGTTTTCAGCAGGATGTTGTCCCCCGTCCCTCCTTTTGTAATGTGAACAGGAATCGTGTGTGTGTGTGTGTGTGTGTGTGTGTACATACACACACGTGTGTGTGTGTGTGACCTAGTATTAACTAATCATGCAGTATTGTTGTAATCCAGTGTTACCACATAGACTGGTACTAAATCAAAGTGAAATTGCAGCTTCCAAAGCACACTTGGGAAAAAATGCATTTAACCAAAATTCCACCCGTGTGAGCTTTTCCGAATCCAGGCAAGAAGGCCTGAGATTGGGGGGAGGACACCCACCTGCCTGGGTGAGCGCACTCCAACCACGAGCCATCACAGCAGAGTGGTGTGTGCCGCCGCGTTTATCGTTCTCGGGCCTGCTCGGGGCCGCAGCAAGACGCGACTTCCCCGACTCTCCTTGCTGTGGTCGCTCGAAACACGCCCGACCTGCCATGCCACGAATGTCGCCAGGACTCGGGTGAAGTTCTCTGTGACCGCTGGCAGTGTGGTGAGCACCGTGGGTCTGAAGGAGGGCACGATTCCTCTGACCTAGATCTTGGGATCGCACAACCAGTTCTTCATTGAGGGAGGGACTATTTGTTCCCAGCTCAGAAGGGTTCTGATTTCACCGGGGCAGCCGCCTCTTCTGTTTGCTCTGTTTGCGTAACACCCACTCAGAGTCCCAATTTTGAGTCGCATTTATGCTCCCAAGTTACAAATGCCTTACAGATTTTTACTCAAACTTTGCCCATCTGCAAATCCACACCTACCAACTCAACCACATACAACTTTATTTCCTGAGCAGAATCCCTTTGCAAGTATTCTCCCTGGCTGCCTGTAACTGTTGCTTTGGGAATAAACGTCAAAAACTGAAAGCGTTAAGATGTGTTGTATACATACACGTGCAAGTGTGTATTCCGTGTGTTTCTGTGCGTGAGAGAAATGTGACTGCTTTTCTTTTCTTTGGCTGCTTTGTGGGCACCGATTTAGTACGAGCCTCCACACGACTTAGGAAAACGGCTGGTTTCATCACTCGGTTTGCGTGCGATGCACATGTATGTTACTACATGGGAAAGAGGAAAGAAGTGTGGCAGGACCTGCTCTGTGATTTGGTTCCTTGAGGAAATGAGTCGGCCGCTCGCTAGGGGATGTCATGGTGCTCCAGGTGCCCCGCCGTTCGGCTCGGCTCGGCCCTGTCCCCTGTCAGCTCTTCCAAGCTTCTGGTCTTTTGCAGCTCCCGGGGCAATGCTGGTGCCAAACGCCTTTACATTCAGACAGGACAGAGCCGATCCACGTGTGCTAAGAGGGGAAGTAGCTAGTCCAGCAAGGTTTTCACCTGCTTCCCTCCCGGTTGTCCCCCACCGATTCTGCCATGCTCGCCCTCCAGCCGGGTCCTTCTGATGCCCGCCGTTCTCCTGCTCCCAGCACCAGCCCACGGTCAAGCGAGGGAGCAGGGGGGCCAGGGAAATGGGGGGCCCCCAGCCCAGCACCCCACACATGGGCTACCATGACATCCTTCGGCTCCAGGTGCCCTTTTGCTGTGTGTCTTAGTCTTTGTTTTACAGAGTGTTAAAGTATGCATGATATTTTGAGGCTAAGAAGCCATGCGAAGTCTCCATGACGTTTATGTTCATATATATATATATATCTATATATATATCTATATATATTATAGCACTGAGGACCAATTTTGTCCTTCTGGACCAAGCAAAGTTAAAGCTTATTATTTTTGTTTGTTGGTTTTCGCTTGTCTTTTAATGTTGTGACAGCACAAGTGCCAGTTTAATTGCTTCGTATATTAAAAAAAAAAAAGTGATTTTAATTGCTCTCCTGGCTCAGTCTACCTCAGCACCTCCTGTTAGCCTAACTTTAGAAGGTGCCCATTTTCCATTTGTTTTGTTTTGTTTTCGGTTACATTTTGTTTTTAATTTTAATGTCGGAGCCTTTGTTATGTATTTCTTCTCCCTGTACAAAATACTTTCCTGTTTTTCTTCACAGTGCTGCTTGTGAGTCTCTGTTAATGGTGTTTCTCTAGAATCACAGATGCAGTTAGCTTAAAGATAATGCGTGCACACACACACACACACACACACACACACCCCCCATAAATCAGATTTGTCTCCCCGCCCTGAAAAAGTTGTCAGTCCCCTACTAGTTGACATTCTACACCTCTGCAACTGGTCTGTGTATGTGGCACAGGTGTAGTTCTTTGTAAACCTTCAGTGTTTCTGGCAAGGAAAAAAAGAGAAAAGGTTTTAAAAAAAGAAATTACTGCTGCAGGTTTTTTTTTCTCTCCATTTGTCACGAAGTGAAGTTTGTGCCTTCTATAGCAAAGAGAATATTTTTTACATCCTACTAACAGTAGATTTTTTTGGAGTGGACATTTTTTGTATTTTTATTTATAAGTCTCATAAGGAAAATAGCAATGTTCAGTTGTATACCTTGAATCTGCAGTTAGGAAAAAAAATAAAGTTAATTCAGTCGTTGAAACCTGTTGCCTGGTTGTTTTCTTTCACGCTTCGTATTTTGTCGCTGGGAGAGAGGAATCGGTTGCCGTGATGAATCGGCTCGCCTCCTTTCAGGCCCCCTCGTGACGATGGGGAGGCTGTTGGGGAGAGGCGCTCAATGTGCCGCGGGTGGGTGGATGCGTGTCAAGACGAGCACGACCCACTCCAGAGTTAGCTGTCCAGCCCTTCCATGCCACCGAGCCTGGGGGCAGATGGTGGCCCCCAGGATGGATCCCGCAATCCGCGCCAGGGTGGCCCAAGACCGCGCTCCGGTGGAGGCACTGTGACTGCTCACAGGCAAATGGCGGCCATGCCCAACTCCCACCACAAATTTGTGCCACGATTTCATAGCTAATGCCACGAGTCTGTAGAGGCATCTTTCGTCCTCATTTCAGCACCACCTGGAAGGAAAGAACCTTGAGAATGTTCTGCCTTGGAGACTCTGTATGAGGCAATCAGATCTGAGTTGCAGAAAATGCTGGTTTTCCCGATGCACAAAAACCTGTGGTAAAACACAGGGGCCGCGGGACAGAAAAGGACTGGGGAGCTGCCATCGGCGCCCTCCGCCTCGCGAACGAGCAACAGGAACAAAATGGCTCTCCCTCCAGAAGACAGAGTGAAGAGGGTATTTGAAGAGCAGAAAGGGAGGTGCTCTTCTCTCCCAGCCATGCCTGTTCCTGTCCTCGGAAGGCTCTCCTTCTCCTTTGTGCTTCCCTTGGGATGTTCCTGCGCATGCTGCCTCGAAACCGGCACCCCACCCCTGAACTCTGGCCATCTCCAGAAGCTGCTTCCCCCGCAGAACAAATGCCGGCACAAGCAAACCGCTTGGAACCACCGGAATCCGCTGGATTTCCGCTCTGCCTCCTGGTCCGTTGGCCAGAGGTGTCACCGCATGACCCACTCAAAGTTTGCTTTGGAGCATCGTCCAGAAAACATTTAAGCGCCGTCTTTGCCAGGAGACATCAAAAGGTAAGGGCTTGAGAGCCGGGGGCGGGGGTGGGAGCACCATGTTCCTGGCCGTGGGGGGAGAAGAGGCGAGTGAATAGAGCCCGAGCTTGAATAGGCATTGTGTGGCCGGGGGGAGGGCTGTCCCCCCCTCGTGTGCTCTTTGACCCAGATATGATCTAATGGATAGAAAGGAGGCACTCACAAAGCAGACCCTGAGAAGCGTTGTGGCTGCTCTGAGCCCTGTATTGCAGATCGCCGTAGCTGCCCCAGTGGCTCACTCGGCTGCGGAGGAGCCCCGGTCCTGGTGGTGGAGAAGCTGAATCCTCCTGCCCAAAAGGAGGGAGACTCTGCCCTGTTGATGGACGTGCTCTGTGAGCCTCCCAGGGCAGAGCCATCGATTTGGGAGAGGGCTGGAGAAGCCGCAAAGTCCCAGGGACACTGCTTCGTCGTGATGAGGGAGCCGTCAGGGATAATGCCTCCTGCTCCATCTTGCTTTGCATCGCTACCATTACAGCATGTGGCTTTTATTCTTCTTTTGCTTAAATGTTTGCTTGCAACGGCTCCATGCTTTTGATCACCACTTCCAGCTATTGCAGGTTTGTTTAAAAAGATCCTTCCAGTGTCGTGTGGAAGGCAAATATGTTAAATGGAAAGAAAACTCCAGCCCAATTAAGGAACAGGTTGGGGCCCAAGCACTCCTCTTAACACTGCGGCACTGTGGGGAGAGGTCGTCGGCCGGCTCATCAGCCTCACGGAGGGCCAGCGTCGTTAGCACGGAGCGACCCCCCGCTCTGTTGCAAGCCCGGCTTTTTACACGTCGCATCCATGACCTCTGGGCTCCTCTTGGAATGCAAACACACAGGGAAGGAGGGGCTCAGCATCACGCACAACCATCACATGGCGCCTTTACTGTCTTCTTTTTGGGGATTTCAAAATACTCCCCGTAACTGCAAAGATGTGTCGGTCCCAGAAACGAAATCTTTAGGGTTCATCAGGAGATCCCTGGCCTCGGTCACTCTTGGCTTCATGGTAACAGAAGCTGCGTAGTTTTGCTCACCTTTAAGCTAATTTTCACCCACAATCAGGAAAAGTTTCCTTCGACATGTGATCAAAGGAAGGTGGTCATATTCAGACATCCTTTTGTTCTGCAAAAGTAGAGCGAAGTGTCACCGGAGCTTCTGCTGAGGAACTGGACTGGTCTAATTGGCACGGTCTGGCGTCTACCCTCATTTCTCACGCAGCCCTTGCGGCTCCCTGATCTGCTCCCCGAGGAATTCACAGGGCTCTGGAGGCCATTTTCCCTCCCCTTGACATTCCTTTGGATGCCTTTCCATCCTGCAGAAACTTCCAGAACCACTCGCATGTGCAGCCTGCACACCAAGTGGAGCAGCTGCCCTGGATTTCGAGCTGGGCACTTACGCATGGCCAAAAACAAGGAGGCACACCATCAAGCGAAGGAGCTAATTTGCATAAATTTCCCATAGTCTAATTGAAATAGGTCGCTACATATCTAGCAATAATTGCCATGATGGAAGTAGGACTGCAGTGTGTGGGGAAGAGCTTGGGGCGCCTCTCCCTTCATCCTTGGGGTGCACATGATCTTCTAGTGCTCAGGAGTCAGGTCACCCTCCCCACGAGTATATGATACTGACCATGTGGCTAAATAAGATGTGTGAGCCATAATTGATGGGAATCGGATGGCGCCTGCTTCCCCAATCCAGAGAACCACACGAAGGGCTAAGAGTAAAAGCCAAGATCCTCCAGGATGCTGCTCGCAGCACCGCTGCTCTGGAAGCCCCCGAATGCCTGCTCTTGAAAACTTTCAGAGACAAGAAGGGAGGGCTGAGGCTTCCCTTCCTGCCTATGAAAGAAGAGGGACCGCAGATGACGTGGACCAAGACCCTGGAGGACGCCTCTGCTTGGTCCCTCCTATTCCGCGGTGCTCCATCTGGCTCCTCTTCTCACCGGCAGTCGTCGTTGCCGTCTTGTGAAGCTCCCTCGAGATTGAGTTAATAGGACCTGCGATGCGTGATGATGCAGTGCCATGCGCAGCACATGGTGTCACCTCCTCGGACGTCCTGGCATGATGGTTCCTCTTCTCGGAGAGTCTGCGCAGGTCCTCGGCCAAGCCCCGTGGCACGGGGAAGGTTTGCAGGCGTCGCCGCTGCTGGAAGACGGACGGCGCAAGCACACCGATGTCGACTCGGTGGGGCAGCTGCTGGCATGGAAGAGGAAGGCCGGGCCGGGCCGGGCTGGGGAGAAGCGGAGTGAGGCAGGGAGGGCGGCCTCGCATGTGGGGAAGGCAGTGCGGGGAACCGGGCGTGGGGCTCTCGTGCCCCACTCCGAGGGTCTCGCTGAAAGAGGAGCGTCAGAAAAAGACCCGTCCGGGGTCTGAGAGACAAAGGCGGCAGCTCGGTGGGCCCGCATGTGGCGCAGCTCCGTGCCTTTCGGTGGCACTTTTCAGAGTACTTTTATGCTCCCCGGGGAGCTGCGCAAGTTTGCCTCAATGCAAGTGAACTCGTTCATTTAAACCTGACTATAGGCTGCTCCGGCCCCCCGCTGGGTTAATTATCCTGTAGTTCTAAACTGATTGCTGTACACTAAGCTTAAGCCCTCCTCTATTTATTTACTGACTACATTAACCGCAGCTCCTGTGCTCCTTTTATTTAGATGCAAACTGTACGGCCCTTTGCCGCTGCAGCGGCCTCTCGATTCCACGCATGCCTGGTTTGGGTGACGCCGCCTCTTTCCAGAGCAGGGCCTGCTTTTTTCAATGGAGGAGGCAGGAGGGTGTGCCAGGAGCTGCCCGGTGACTTGCCCCCCATTGCTGATCCGCAGGCAGGAAGGATGCCACTGGGATCCCCCCACGCCAAAGTTTCTTGGGCCAGCCCTGAGCACATGAAGCCGAACTGGAAGCCCTTCCGTGACTTGCTGTCACGGATTCCTACTCCATGTAGTGCTAAGGAGGGGGCTTCTTTGCTTGGGGGGGGGGGGTTGCCCTGGAAGAGGCAACCCCAAGGAGTTTGGAATACCAGGCTTGCTTGTGGGAGGGGACAGGAAGGGGTAGCTGCCATACTGGCTTGCATAATCCCATAAAAATTAAAATGCAGTTAAATGTTAATTATGTGGAATTTACAGGGGTAATTAGTGTCACTTAATGTAAAGTGCTGTTTATACTTTAAATTATTGACGAGCAACTCCACAGACTTGACTGGCTGCTCCATCCAGGAAAAGGGGCTCTTCGCATGGGAGCCTTTGCTCCTCCCCTCCCTGCGGATCCTAACCAAACAGCTGGGACCGAACTGCCCCGGACAGGATGTCGTGTGGCAGGGAAGGGGCCTTTCACAATCTTAACTCCCCCATCCCACTTCCCTCACCCCACGGGCTCCACAAGAAGAAAAGCGCACGCAAATTCCCGACTTCCTTTCAAGACTTTGCCCTGTTGCAAACTGTGGTTCTTCTTTGGTTTATGCCAAATACTTTATGGCTGCAACAGAGAGCAGACTTCAGAATAAGTTGGAGTTCTGCCCAAATGCAGTTCTTGCAAACATTTACAGCCAAACACGTATCACTGCTTTGGAGTGATTTCAGGCCCTCCTTGCTAAAAGGTGAGCTCACTCGTAATTGCACTTGCTTGCCCTCACTCCGAATTGTCTTCCCAGGGTCTAAGCAATGCCTTCATGCAGCCCAGTCTAATGCCACCTCATTTTATTCAATTCACTGACAGTCAGAAAGGTTACGCACCCCTGTGCTGCAACGGGCTGTTTATTGCATGGTCCTGGATAGATAGCCATATTGATCACTTCCATTTCTATTCTGAACTTCACTGTTTTTGAAAGCGTCCTTCAGAAGGCTGGGTGGGGATGTCCTTTGGTGCTGAGCCCCTGCTTTGCTGGCAGAAGGCCACAGGTTCCATCTGCAGCAGATGCCCATAGCCTGCATCTTCTGGTGGTCTCATGTCCCTGAGAAGATGCTGCTGCCAGAGGCGTGACGGCACTGAATGATTTTGTAAAACTGGAAATGGTCGGTTGACTATTTGGAGCTGGGAGGGAGAAGCCCAAGTTCCGGACTCTAATTACATGATAAACCCAGATCAAGCGAGGCATATTTTGGGTTGGACATTTGGAATTAGGTTGGCTCTAGAAAGAGACAGTACAGCAAGAAGTTCTGCATGAATTTCCTTCCTTTCCTTGAGACTGGGCCTATTCTTGAGTGCAGAACAGACCCTCTGGAAAGAGTTGCCATCAGAGGTCCAACACACACGCACGCACACACGCACATACACACGCACAACAGAGAGCGAAACAGAGAGAGAGAACACACTGCACATCTCCTTCATTACTCTGGACTCCTGTTCCTTATGTCTTATTGAGCTGTTCGGCTCTGCGGCTGCAATTTAGGCTGTTAGCACTCGGGAATGTTTACAGCTGGTGTTGTACAAGTTTTGCCTGCTGTAGTACTGTCCTTTTTATATAATCGCATGGATCTTAATGTTTTGAGACACCTCGGGTGGGCTTCTGCCCTGAAAGAAGGCTGAGAAATCTTTCAAATACATAAAATGGTTGCTCTGGATTCTTGCCTCCCAGTTACGCGCTCATGCAAGCTTCTAGCGCTTCCCTTGTTTATTTACTGGGCTTTTATCCCGCCTCCACCAGCCACCATTCTAATGGTGGAAAGTTCTTGGTGAAGGTACTCCTTGGACCTGTCCGAGTGATTCCAGCATGCTGAGACCCTTATCAGGGCTCCACTAGCATCTTCAACGAGGGTCACAATCCGTTAAATGTTATTACCTAAGAGTAGATTCGTCATATCCTTGTAGCCTGATGGAAGAGAGAACTAGAACATCCAACTAGACTAGAGAGAATGAGTCTAGATGGTAGCTGTAGACCATGACCTGGCATGCCGTGGTAGAGATCCTGCTAATCGATCGTCACGTCCTTCCCTCCTGCCTGGGGCACATGCCCTGTCTGTGTTGCCCTACAGCTCCTTGGCCAGCCATTGTGGACCCCTGGGATCAAAGATCTCCTTCCCCTTCTCCCCACTGCGGCCTGTGGGAGCAGATGAGACCTCTCCTCTGGGATCCATGTCCATCCCTGTCTGGAGCCTTGCGTGGCCGCCACGGAATCACTGGGCGACACCGCCACCGTGTGGACAGCGCACGATCTCTTCACGTCGTGCAGACGACGGAGCAAGCAACTTTTGCCGTCTTCGCAGTGCCTCTCCTAGCGAAGAACACTGCCCGCATCAAGGGGGTTTTGGGGGGTGGAGAGTGGGCTGTTTTCAGGGTGTCCCTTCTTGAATAGACCCGTCTCCTCCTCGCCGCTTTCTCAGCTGCAAAAGCCCCTCCCTCTGGGCCCCTCTGGGCCTCCCACTAGCAGGGGCGTGTGAGGTGCACGAAGGCAAGGAACTCCCACAGCTCACCTTCACCTGCGCTGGCATCCTTTGCCTGGGCTGGCACAAAAGCTGTGGCAGCGGGGAGGAGGAGGAGGAGCTCTGTGATAGCAAGCCAACCAGGAAAGGACCCTTGCATAGAACAGGAGACACCACAACCCAAACCCTCCTGAGCAAGCAGCGCGTTCTGCAGTGCCTCTGGAACAGATCTGAACACACGATTCAGTCCAAGCTGCCTCTGTGGCCTGGTAGTGAAGCTTCACATGTGCACGAGGTGCAGCTGGGCCAGCGCACTGGCATCCGTGAGCCAGCCGGGGGCCACACGGGATTCGCCACAGGAGGGGATACCAGACGGGCAAAATACTAAAGGGCTGCAGAAGGGAATGGCTGGGAACGGCATCGGTCG
The DNA here is from genome assembly GCA_023646645.1 of Varanus salvator macromaculatus. NCBI lineage: Eukaryota > Metazoa > Chordata > Lepidosauria > Squamata > Varanidae > Varanus > Varanus salvator. The sequence continues at coordinate 1,730,570 of JAIXND010000621.1, forward strand.
TTCCAGCCCCAGCTCCAGCCGGGCCCACCTAGGCACCCGCGTCACCAAGACCAGCCAACGTGGCCGTCTTCACGCTGATAGAAGATGATCAAGGGGTGTGAAAGAAGTGAGAGGTTGAGGTGACCCAGAGGAGAGATCCAAGCTGAACCGGACTTGATTTGTAACATTCCAGAACTGCTGGTTCCCAAGTTCCATTAATGGAGTCTGAAAATTCAACCACCTGCCATGACCAATGCCGTCTGGAGGACTGCCCTCCTTGCCCCAGATTTCTTTCAGTTGCCGCTCTGACCCGACACGTGTGAATTCCTAGTTCTCATGAACTGAATTTGTCTTCAGGATGTCTCATCGAGGGATGGGCAGGGCTGTCTAGCAGCATGTCAGCCGGGGTGGGGGACCTCATGCAGCCTGCATGTGAAACTCAGGGTCAGAGCAGGGGTGGACAGTGGCGTTCCAGGAGTCGAAGGCAAGCAGGATGAGTGTAAGGCGGAAAGCACCCCAAACACCAGGCTGTTGGAGTGCAAAGCTCTTCCTTCTGGTCGCTAAGCTTTAGAAGAGGCACTTAACCTTCTGGAATAGGTGTGGGGGTGATGCACACAAGGCAGGAGGCCCCAAATGCCTGGAGGCTGCAGGGAAGCAGGTGGGGCAGGAAAGGGGGCCCTGCCTGGGACTCCCCGTGCCTTGCTTCAGCAGTCCAGCCCTGCCAAGCCAGCTCCTTGCTAATGCTTCCCGCACGTGGACAGCCCCAGAACGAGGGCTGGATCTGGATCTGGAAACAGGAACGCACAACGCCGTCTGCAGGGCACAGTGAATACGGCTCTTCCGTTCCCACATGCAAAAGGAATGCGGGATGATTGTGCGGTCTCGGATCCTGAACAGGGTTGCAATCATCGGCACACGTTCCAGGCACTTGGTTGCATGTGTGAACGGACAATAAAGAGAACCTGCGGAGCCGCCGTAGCACTGCCTTCCCATAAAATGTCCTCAATGCAGAAGGGAAGGGAGGAGATGCCCACACCTTTCGCAGCAGCAGGAGCTCACCTGTGGCAGACTCCGGCTTGCCCCGAGCCAGGTGCCCCGCTGTGCCGGGAGCGCACTGCACATTCCTGCTTCTCCTCTGGAACATCCACGCAGCACCTCCACACACACCCCTTGTCACCATGCTGGGCAGGGCCAGATCGATGGGCCGATTGGATTTGTCTGTTGAAGCATTTGATGTTACATGAAGGCGGCTCATTCCAGCGGTTGTTAATTGCCCGTTGCAGTGATCAGGTCTGTGGCGCCATCGATCTCTCCGGGATCAATGGGGCTGATTTAGTGTCTTACTAACTCTTTAGCTGGACACCTCATCAATAGCCGGCCACTTACAGAACATCAGAGCATTATTGTAGGCCCCGCTATCAGGATCCCGCACTGGTCCCAACCTGGACCCCACCTGTCAGTCTTCCTGGATTTTTCCTGCCAATGAGAGGTCCCCCATGGCAGCCCGACACTCAGTCATCACAGGGAGGTCTTCAGAATTCCCACCAACTCTGGTTGAACGGCCACCCTGCTTTGGGGGCACTAATTCATCCCGGAGGGGGGTTCCCAGTCCTCCTCCACTGCATTCCAGCACTTGGCCTGCATAAAACCCAGTTTGTTCAGCTGAGGTGGGTTGCGACATCCAACCTTTGCAAAGCCCTTCCCAACAAACCAATTCCGCGTGATGGCCAACGCCAGCCACACTGTCACGGAGGGAAAGAGCGCTGAACCAGTGCCCAGAAAAGCCTCTCTCTGGCCTGAGGCTATCAGGAAACCTCCTTGGCCAGACCCCACATCATCTCCCCACCCTGATTTAGGAAAGTAGGGAGCATCATGCTGACCCATGGCAAAGTCACGCATGACCCAAACACCGAACCACACATTCGGTGTTTTCGGCTCAGAACGGGGTGACATTTTTCTTGTGGTTTGATCCTTCAGGCTTTGCTGTGGCCTGAGGCTCCCACCCAGGCCTCAGCACCCCCACACATCACCAGCAGCTTTTGGGGAAAGCACTTTGCCACATCCTAACAGCATGTGCAGCTGCATAAAGGAGACTGAGAAGCTTGTTTTGGATGCCGCACGATGAACCCGGGACCTGTCCATGGTGCTGAAAGGCACCCTCAGAGCAAGATCGTGCTGGATTCTGCTTTGGTCCCAGAACACGCACGAGAAAAGAAAAGGTACACTGGGATTTTCGGCTGGATCTGTTTTGGTGCCTATTTAAGAGCACGGGAAGTTCTGAGTTACACATTTGAGCAGGCAGAAGAGAAAGGGAGCTGGCATGGTATAGTGGTCTAAATGCTGAAATGGAAAACCGGAGGGCCTGGTTCTGGTCCCACACGGCCATGAAGCAGACTGGGTGACTCTGGGCAGGAAGTAGTTCTCCACCTGTCCTACTTCCAGGGCTGTAGTTGCTAGGATAAAACGGAGAGGAGGAGAACCTTGTCAGCTGTGCAAGTGCCTTCCAAAAGGAAGAATGATGGGCTATAATGTCACGTGGAAAAAATACCAATGCAAATTTCAACATGATTAGAAGGAGTTGCAATCTTGCCCCTGTCTTCTCAAAAGTCAGTTCAATTGCACGCAATGGTCTTACAGGAAACAGCATAAACAATGAGAACCGAAGAGTGGACTCCGTAAGTTCTTTCTCTTCAGAATATTGTGACAGATGTTAAGTTGCGTTAGTTATCTGTGTGTTTGTTTCCTATATATCGGTCTTGCCTTTCTTCTCAAGGAGCTCAAGGTGGCAATGAGTAAGCCTCGCTTTATCTATGCGATAGTCCTGTGAGGTTGGATAAGCTGAAATGTATTGACTTGTTGGGATCCAAGGCAGTTTCAGGGCTCCCCCTGCTGGCCAAAGGCAGGAATCTCAGCCCAGGTGGTTGCAGGTGGCTATCAGGGCCTTTACGAGTGGCGCCTGGAAGCCCTGGGGGAAGAGCTATCTAAGCAGTTACCCAGGGTTTAGGGACAGATCTGAGGAGGCTTGATACTGCTGGGATCTCGGGCCCACGCCTAAGGCCCTGAAGGAGCTGGCTGCATGGCCAGAAAACCATACGTCAACCCCAGCCAAGGGGCAGCACCCTCGGTTGCCCTTGCAGGTGGCCAGCCAGGTCCAAGGGTGCTGGGCCAGGTGCACGGAGCACCAGCTGTGCCCTTCAGCCTTGGCACTCCTCTCTGCCCTCTGGCATCTGCCACCAGAAGCAGCCACCTCACCCAGTGTGAGAGCAACACCCATTCTGCTTAAATCCTAAGACACAACCTTGGGTGTCACTGAATTGCCCCGCTGATTTCAAGAGGATGTGAGTGAATTACTTTCATCTGGACTGGGGCCAAAGCTCGGATGTTCCCAAACTAGCAGAAAGAAATCTCATGGCGGCCATCGCTTCACCGCTCGGTAGCAACCGTGTTTCATCAAGCAAGGAAGTCTCGCCTTGTCCTCCAAATGCTCGGCCCTTTCTGGGACACTTGCTCCTTTGGAGTGAATGTTTCTTCCCCGCTGAGTCAATGCTTTTTAGCAAGTGGGCGGGGGACTTTACCTCCTCCAAGTACTTAGCACAAGGTCTTGCATCAGCTCTCATTCATCCCTCGTCCTTCCTATCCCCATTCTGAGTGACTGCATCACATTCAGTTTAGCCCCAGAAACAACAACAAGCAGCTTTATTGTACAACAAGCAGCTTGACCACAAGAAGAGAGTTTGCCCGTTTGCAAGACTGTTCGGTTGCACAGTGATATTCACAACACAGCAGATTGTCTGAGCATGGCCCATCCCTGGGAGGGACTGTCTGGGAAGTAGGTCGAGATGAACGGAAGCCACTGTCCCCCAGGGAGAGGCTATTTCTCCAGGGTGAGGAAGAGACTAAGTGACAGAAAGCACTTGGAGAGAGAAAGTGGGCTAGAAAAGCACCCTGCATGAACCCCCCAAAAAGGATAAGGAAGCCTGCACGGATGGGCTCCAGTTGCAGGAAGTCAGATTCCAGCTAGATATCAGGAAACACTTGCTGACTGTTAGAACCATATGGCAATGGAACCAGTTCCCTAGGGAGGCCGTGGGCTCTCCCACACTGGAGGCATTCAAGAGGCAATGGGACAGTCATCTGGGAGGGAGGGTCTCACTGGGAGTCCCGCACTGAGCTTCTTGGCCTCTTCCGACTCCACTATTCTGTGATTCAATACTTGACTAGACATGTTCTCCCCACGGACAGATCTGGTGTTGGATCTTCTTGGAGGAAACCTCTTTCTGTACTATCTCAATTCAGGATGGGGAAGAACTTTCTTTAAGTCGCATTTAAATTGCACTTGTACATGATTTCACATTTGAAAACCAATACGTGGACCTGAATTCCACTATCCTGCAAAACTGGCGCTTCCACAAATTTTGTCATGAAGTCACCCTGTCAAAAAATCCATAAAAATGCATGCAGCCCCTTCGTTCTGAGATGGAATGAGGAAGATGCTCCACAGTGTTGTCAATGAATGAAAGGGCAAAGGGGGAAGGAGAAGAGTGAGGCAGAGGGAAGGCCTGGACAAAAGGATGGCCTCGGGCATTGCTTTGTCCCCTCCCCTGCTTTGGAGCCCTGTGTGGACACACCACACTGCCCTGGTCTGCGCCCCAGCAGCCTGCCAAGAGCTGTGGAACTGCCCCTTGGCTGCAACTACAGATCTTTCTGCTTATTCACAGGTAAAGGTGGGCAACGAAGGGTCTGCTCCTTGGCAGTGAAAGAGGTGCGCCTTGGTGGCCTCAGAAACATTCGAATCCAGCAGTGCTGAGGGGCACGTCTGTGAGCAGCAAGTGCAGAAGGACCTGGAGAAGGATCCTGGGTCTCCAGGATCAAGACACAAGCTGAGGAGTCCAGACATCTCTAGAACACGCACAAGACACAGTTGCTCTGCAAAATCAGCTGCGGTGGGCGGGTGTCCTCAGGCGTATTGCCAGATGGACCACAGCGTGCCCAGGGTGATGCTGTAGGCTGACACGGCCACGAGGTAGGACCGGAAGAGGAGTACGTCCAGGACGTAGCCCACCTGCAGCCATTCGCGGGCAATGTCTCGGAACTCATCCCGCTTCTCCAGGAAGTGGCGTATGGCCGCAATCTCCTGCAGGATCTTGCCCACCACTAGCGAGCTCTCCCCCTGGGAAGGGGCTGATGTCCCACCCGCTCCTCCTTCGTAATCACGGGTGCTTTCGCAGCTGTAGTGGTTCAGCTTGGCTAGAAGGAGTGGAGGGAGATGGAAAGGCCGTGAGGAGAGCGAAGCAAGGACGGGGATGAACTTGGAGTCTGGAGCCCCAGGTGGCTGCTGTGGCCAGTGGACCTCAGCCGTCGGCTTCATCCACTGGAAGCCAACCAGGGGCCTTCCCTCCCTGTGAAGCCAGGCTCGCTCTGAGCAGGGAGGAAGGATCCTTTGAGCATGAGCACCACATGGCCGGATCTCGGTTTAGGACTCTGGACTTGCCCTTACCTGTGCTACCGCTGTTCTCCATGTCCCTGGAGATGCCGGAGCTCTGGCTGCGGATCGGACAGAAAGCATTCCTGTCTCGGATACAGAGGAGCACGGTGGCACGTTCCAGCACCCAGCGCTTCACCCAGTCGGGGACGTGTGGCTGCAAGTCCTGCTTGTGCACCAGCCGCACAATGAGAATGGTCTCCGTCAAGCTGATGACCAGCAAGGCCATGCACACCACAAAGTAGACCCCTGCAGGAAGGCAGCCATTCAGAAAAGCCCCTTCCTCAGCTACGTAAAGATGCAGCCGGCATAGCGAAGCCCTTGTTCAGTCCCCTTGTTCATCTCTTTTGGTTGGTCAGAACTGCATGCCATTCCCACCAGAGGTCTTGGTGGCCTCGCGGGGATCCTCGGCCCATGGATGACCATCCATCGCACATGCAGCCCCAGCCGTGTTCCACATGTGCAATTCCTTGGTGGCCCCAGCCAACATCTCATCCCTAGGGATGGATGAGAATTGAATTCCATGTTCCAAATGTCAGAACTTGCCCTACTTGAATTTAAAAAAAATACCTGCATGTCCCTGAGCATACAATCACAGCTGGAAAATGCCTGTTTGTGAATACACACACCATCGCCAGCAAAAGACACATTCCCGTGCTTTTGTCAGTGGGGGAAGTGTGCACTATTAAAGAACCCTGCATGGAAACACACACTTTCCCGCTTCGGTCTGTGCACCTTCTGTGCTCGAAGAGGAAGCAAAGCAGGTCACAATCCAAAATGGGAGTTGGGTAGACTGAGCCTCAAGTGGAGTTTTCTGGAACTTGATCATCCGCGGCTCTCCCTCCCCCATGGATGCAAAGGGGTCCCCTACCCAGCAGGAGGACACAAGATACCTCTGCAGAGCTTGCAATCCGCCCTCGGGTGCAATCTTGAAGCACAGCTGTGCAGTTCAGATCCCCTTATAATGCCCTGCAACTGCCGGGGACCCTGGCCACCAGGCTCCCTCCGCCGCGGCCCCTTTTGCCCGTGCTGCTTGCACCACTGTGAGCTTACCGATGAGTGGCGTCCCGATGGCAGTGGCCGGCAGCGTGTCAGACACAATGATCAGGAACACCGAATAGCCAAGGAGGAGCGTGATCTTAAACGAGACCCTCTCCCCGCTGTCAGGGGGCAGGTAGAAACCCACAATGTCCATGACCATGAGGAAGACACTGGGGAGCAGCAGGCTCACTGCGTAGAAGAGTGGGCGTCTCCGGATGACCACCTGCGAGTGCACAAGGAAGCATGCAGAGGTCTTGGTGAGGGGGACTACCTTGGGACAGCCGCCAGTGAAGGGCTGGCTCCCATTCCTTCGTTCAACGCTGGTCGCGCCGCTCTGTGATGGCACAAGCCAAGAGCTCCAGCAACACTGCTAAGCTGGCCTCGTGGGTCCCTCTGCTCGCTCGTTATTCATGTCCCTTGCTTGCAACACACTGGTCATCAGAAAAGATTAAGTCTTCCTTTTGTGCTGCTGTTACTGCTCCCTTTCTCTGCTCGAGCTTTAAGGACACAAACAGGGCAGCAAATGGCTCAGGATCCTCTTTTGTGATGCCAGAAAATCACAAGGATGTGAATTCAAAGGAAAGGGCCCACGGGATTTGCACGACAGCTTGTACTCAAATCAAAGCACAAGTTTAGAAAGATATTTCCCAGTCGTTGATGGATGTTTGGCTACACGAGTTTATAAACATCAGCCATGATACCGTTCAAAGAGTCCGTGGTTTCTTTGAATGTGCATTCAGAGAAAGACGTGTCTGAGAGAAACTGGAAGGGAAGATCCAGCGACCGGAGCGATGCGGCCTTCTGTGAAGTCCTCTACCATGAGTGGGATGTTCCATCTTGCTCCCTTTCTTTGATCCCCTGAAATTGCCTTCTCTGCCCCCCTCCTCATCATGTTCTCACTCCCTCCAGGCCCACCAAGACTACTTACAAAGAACTTCATCTCAGCATAGTAATCGCTGTCCCCAACACTGAACTCCCGGAATTGGCTGAGGACATGCAGAAGTTCCCATTCTCCTTGGTTCATGAAGACGCTCTTGTCATGTTTCACTTCTTCTGGGGTCCGCCAGAGGGAGATGTTGATATCTCGGACTACAGGACAGTAATGAGAAGATCAGCCAGGTGAGAGGGCTGGAGAGGCCCCCATCCTATCTAGAAGCTCCTCCCCTCTTCACACTAGGTCCATGTCAAAGTAACTGGAGCTTGGCATCTCTGCAGGGATACATGGAAAGTATCACTTTGGATTGTTGGCCACATATGGAAGCCCCCTTGGAGGAGGTCCAGAATACACGTCCTCCACCCGGATCTTGACATGCACCATGCAGTGTGGTGCCAGAAAAGAAGGAAAACACAGGGACTACAACCCAACCAGTCACCTGTTCTTAGGCCCACTCGTTTCTAGGTGCAGGCCTTGCTGGAATGTGTCAATGGTGAAAATTTAGGTCTTTCAAAAGGTAATGACAGCTGTAAGTCCTGCCTCTTGTTACACCACTCCAAAGGCCCACCAAAGCCCAGGACTGGGAGAGTCACGCCTGGAACGTGGTGAAGGGCCATCCCTTACAGTTTGCTCCAGGCCCTGGTATTAGAAGGGGCTGTAAGTGCCTCCTGAATATGGAATTTGCATGTCACTGTCCTGCTAATTAGCCACTGAGAGATGCATTTTTCATGGATCCTGGCGTAGCTTAAGAAAGCTTGGAAAGCTGACTTTCTTGGGCTACCAAGGAAGGTCATGTCACCCACCCTCCCACTGCGATTGTTGAACCGGCATGCAAGGTGGACTTGGCGGAACTCATCCCGTACTGTTATGCAGCCAGCTGGTGAAGGTCAGGGAGCAGTTCTGCACATCAAAGGGGAAGTTGTAGATATCCAGGCTGCAGGCAGTCACTACCTGGACGGGCTTGAGATTCTGCACCTCCCCATGGTGAAGGATGTAGACATAGGGGATGTCTGGGGATTTGCCCACATCCACACTGCAGGAAATGCAGGAGCAGAAACGGGAAGTCAAGGAGAAGAATAGCAGCCACTCTGACTGCTGCTGGAACTATCCAAGTAGCCCCGCGACAGCAATGCGTTGCTCCAGACAGAAAAATTGAGCAGTGGCTTTGTGAAAGAACCTTCTCAACATGATCCGAATGGACGTTGGGTGGCTTGCTACAACGAGGCGGCATGTTCATCCGTGGCCATCACCCAGGTCGTGCATCTCAGTCCTCGGAAACCTCCCCAGGAAGAAAGCGGCAGGCTGCTTTCCTGGATTGGGACCATTCCCAGGATGTCCAGTTGGACCCACTGCCCTCCACTGCCCCCATTGCATGGGCTGCTCCTCCAACTCTGTGCCCCCATCACTGAAATCAAAAGCGTTTTTATCTAATGGCTGATCTCCTAGATTGGCTGTTCATGTTCCTTTCACTGATCTTTTCACACCTCCTGGCATTATTCTGTGTTTTCATTAAGACGGTACTGCTCCTCTGGATTTCACATTTCGCAGCTGCGAGAGCCACGGGCGGTGAGGAGAGGAGGCAGCGTCTCGAGTAAATAAACCTCCCACCCGAGCGAGGGGGATCCTGCCGAATGACGTGCCTCGCATAATTCAGGGGCAGAGATGAAGGAAGGGATCGTCTCGTTTGGCAGGCACCTACCCACCTCGCAAGGGAAACAGACCTCCTCCGGGCTCCTCACAGCTTCGGAATCAAAGGCGGGAGGGCCAGGGGAGCGATGCCAGGGCCAAGCGCCCTCCCTCCATGGGGCCCTCCATGGGGCCGGCCTCACCACCCTGGTCATGGCTGCCCTTGTTCTTCACACGCCCTGGCGTCTGTGCCCTGGCTGGCTTGCCCACGCGATGGGTGGGAGCCGGCTAGCAAGGAGGCCGCGGCAAGCCCCGCGTCTCCACCTCGCCACCATCAGAGGGAGGTGCCCGTCAGCACGCGGGTGGCCACGGAGAAGAGGACCCTCTCTGTGAAGGTGTCTCACGGCCACCACTGGGCTGTGGACCCTCGGCAGACGTGCAGCTGTGCCGCCCCTTCGTCCTGCCCCGCCTGAGAACCCCCTGCCCTGGCCTAATCCAGCCCTTCGCAGGTGGTTCTGCCAGAGCAGGCCCCACTCAGTCCAGTCCCTCCCAAAGGGGCACATGGCTTTGCTGCTGTTTCTCTTAGTCGTTTCTCTCCTACGACTCCATCGCTCCCTGAACCGTGTGACGCTATTTTTTTCCCTTCTGAAATGACACCTGATGTGCCTTAACAAGCCAGTGGGATGAAGTTATTCAGCTTCAGAAAATGAATATGGAAAGGGGTCCCCCCCACCCCCGCAAAGGGTCTTTCCAGCACTTGCCGAGGGCTTCCAAAGGCTGCGACAAAAGGATGGTTTTGGAACAATGCAGCCATTCCCCTTTCTCTGTCTCTCTCTCTTCCAAGGATGGGTTGCCGGCTCTGCAGCTGCCCCTCCATTGTCTCTCTCTCCTCAACAAAGACTTCCTTGGAATATTTGAATCCCACGCCCAACAAGGCAATGGTAATTATGAGCATTTATAGTTTTCCACTACTGGAACCATCCCAAATGCTCAGCCTTCTCCCCATCTGCAATAGACGGTACCCAGAAGAGAACGCCAGCTTTGAGCCAAGAGAAAAGCGTTGCCAGGAATACAAAGTGGAAGGAGAAGAAGAGAAAGGAAGGGGCTAACCCTTATGTGTCCCCCCGGCTTGTTCACACCTCCACAGTGTGCGAGAGCCCCAGAAGGCTGCTGCACTTACAATTCATTGATCAGAATATCTGGCACCCAGATGGCCTCCGTGGGAACAGACAGCTGGGTGATGTTGTCAAAGTCCTCCGGATTCCACTGCAGGAATTCATCAATCCAGTGCTGCAGGACAGAGGGGGAACAGAATCTGGCCCGGGGCCACCTGCTGAACCATCGAGGTGGGGGACACCCCATTCCACAATCCATGCCTTTGCGTTTCTGTTGATCACCAGCCCACCCTGCCGTAACCTCACTCACTCCCACCCAGCTGTTGGTCTCAAGCTCTTGAATCTTCCATGTTACTAATAGCTTTACTCTTAGAGATGCAGAACCACTTCAGGTTCTCAGGCCGCATCCCCTACTCTGAGCAGGATCCTGTTTCAAGCATCCCTGCCAGCGTGCGCTTGAATATCTCCAGCGATGGAGAGCCCACTGCCTCCTTCGCAAGTCAGTTCTTTTGTCTGGCTGCTCTGACACGTGGGAAGATATTTCTGAGGTTCCCCCCAAATCTGTAGCCTGTTGCTGTGTGCCCTACAGTCTCAGTGGACAGAAAACAGGCTGCGGCCCTCTGTGCGAAGAGGGGCATCATATCCCCCCGCCCCCAAAGTGGAAGGATGGCATGGCCCAGTGAATAGGTCGGCACCCAAAGACCTCAGCATCCTGGGATCCAGGGGAGTCAGGTGGCAGGACAGAGGTGGCTGCTCCATCAATAGAGGCCCAGCCCAAAGGGCTGCCAGACACGACCCTCTTACCTGTCTGTACCAGATATACGTCGTCAGAACTTGGTTCTTTTCATCCTGTTGAAAGCAGAGAGGCAGCGGTTAGGCGGAGGAGGCCAGGGCTGGACCACCCACTGGCCTCCTTGTGTGGCTGGCGGGGGCTGCGTGCGGTGACCCCAGGAGGAACTAGTGGTGCGGGCACTAGGGTGGCTATGCATCCTCTTTTATGGAGGACATTCCTTGATTCAAAGGGCTGTCCTCTCCTTTGAAGGTGTCCTCTCGCTGAGGTGCGGCCCTGACCCAAAGAACCTTCTGAAGGGAGGAGTTGTGAATGAGCTGTGAAGGTGCCCATCGGCTGTGACACCTGGGCAATGCACACAGGTCTTCCGTGCTGCACTGAGTAGCGCAGTCTATTCCCAGTTCGGTAACGTCCAGCATTTCTGCACTGGCATTTCTGCATATAACTCAATACAGGCACGTTCTACGCGTAGCAGCCTGCTCTTTGTTTGGGTTACCTTTCCTCTTTTTGGGGAAGGTGCCTGAGTGGCCTGCCCATGTCTCCACAGTGCATCACCTGCCGGATGTGCAAAGATGCCCCACTTCAAACCCGGGGTGCCTCTGGCTAAAAGGGGCCTGAGCACAGGGCTGGGGAGAAAAACTGGCTGCCAGGCAGATCAAGGCAAATGGGATGGATGCTCCGCTGGCCCAGTCCAGCGCCAGAAGCTGCGATCACTCAGCAACCAGTGCATGGACACCAAGCACCGTGTATCCAGCAGCAGATCTCAGTGCTCTGCTTGGAATACGCGTTTCCAGCCGCTGGACACATTGCGTTCATGGCTTAAATGTTGCCCTGGAAAGTGCACACACAGCTCAGCTGCAGTGGAAGGACCTGCATCAGCGGCAGGCAACCTGTCCTCCGTTGAGGGCCAGATGCCCTTCTGGGTGGCCCATCGGGAGCTGGGAGTGAGCAGGGGCCACGAGTGAATGGTGAGCAGGACCAAAGCGTCTTCCAGCCCCCTTTGTCTTTCCTTCTGCTGCTACACCTTCCTCTCTCTGCTCCTTTCTTCCCAGGCAGTGGGCCGAAAGGGGAGGGAGGGCTTTCTCTTGCCAGAGGACTGAGCTGGACGCCTGCAGACACTTTCTGGGATCCGATCGAGGGCTGCACAGAGCCCCAGCAGTGCGAATGGCCCACCCCTGTCCTACACCACCCCTTGGAACTGCTGATCGGCTGCCGATAAGGGGCAGCAACTTGAGCAAGAAGGACTTGGGAGAGATTCTGAGCAGGAACTACAGTGAAATTCACCAAGGATCCAAATGCCAGTTCTGTTATGAACGTCTCTATGGAAACCAACGCCTCTAAGCTCGCAACCAAGAGAGCCAAAATCTTTGCTATGCCTCTGCAGACCAAGAGGACTTCCTCGGTCCTTGGAGGATGGGGCGTGTTGGCGGTCTCATCCACAGCTGATGCGGAGATCCGAGAGACAAAAGAGAACCTACCACACTTAGAATGGCATAGAGCATCACATCGATGGCCACGTTGGTGGTCTTCCTCCAGTTCCGAACAGGCCGGACCCCCTTCCTGTAGTTCATCAGCAAGTAGTCTGAGAGTTGGCGCAGAGCTGGCTTAGTTGAGTTTGCTACTTTGCTGTCTATTTTCTGAGAAACTGGAAAACAAAACAACACGTATCGTTTAGGAGCATTTCGCCTGCAAGACCCAAGCACATTAACTCCTAATCGCCTCCTTTCTCGCCAAAGAATTCACCGAGTCGGCTTGGCAGCCGGCTGGTGGACCCCTTGCATGGGAAGTCCTGCTCGTGTCCTGAAAGTCGCACTCCCCGCCACGACTTCAGTGTGACGAGCGCAGCAAGGGGCCGCGGAGGCAGCTCTCCCTGGCAAGCAGCTCCTGGGGGAAGAACCGAGGGCAGGCTCCAGAGCCACCACTGCTTCTGCCGCAGCCACCGCTGCCTGCAGCGTGTCTCCCTGTACCTGACTCCCTAACACGGGGACACAATTCACGCTTCCCCGGCAGCGCCTAATTGGAATAGATCTGCCGGTGCTTGGGGAAGGCATCCTTGGAGGAGGCTTTTCAAGCAGACCCTCTGCCTTTTCACACCATCTATAATTCCTCCAAGCTCGCTGGACTCACGAGCCTTAGGCAGTTGGAGAGAGAATATGCAGTGGGCAGGGGATAAAGAGAAAAACAAATTAGGGGAGTTAGCGGGTAAGAGGCTGGCTGGGTAATTGCACGGCGGGCTTTGCCTTTGTCCCTTCCAAGTGACCCTTAAAAGTCTGACTGGCATGTGTCAAGTTCTGCAGCTGGCGAGGACTGACTCCGGGAACAGCTCCTGGGCCTCGTGCCTCTCGCTGAGACAGGGACAGGGACAGGGAGGGACGCTCGCTCACTCTCACAACGGGGACAGAGCGGGAACCGGAGGGCCGTGGCCCAGCTTTCAGGCAATAACACAGACGGAGCGACAAACACAACCCCTGGTGCAGCTAAGGTTCGGCCTCCGGCAAGGTCCAGGCCCCTGCAGCCTGGGGGACTGCCCAGAGAGCTGCAGGCGATGGAGACAACGTGGAGCAGGCCCTGCCTCAAGGCCTGGAGCTCTCCTGGCCAGGGTAGATTGCGGCCCCCACAGCATCCTTTCCTCTCCTTTTAAAAAGCATTTTTTAATCGGGGGGGGGGGTGGCTGCCTAAGCATGTGCATGATTGCAGATGCTCATCTCCCCATTCTTATTTTTAAAATAAATTATCTCTCTCCACAACAAAAGACGTCGAATCCCACATCAGTCTGCTTAGCAGCAGGGCAGCAGATTCTTTGTGTGGTTGTGTTGCCCCTTTGATTTAGCTGAGTTTAAAATGAGAAACGGCACCCATTCAGAACAGCTCTTTTTCACTCAAGTTGGCAGAGTCGGGCAGATCGGGAATGCAGGCATGAGAAAGCTTTGGATGCTGGTGGGCGGAAGAAGAGAAATGTTAGTCGCGTGCTTCACGCCACACGTAATCCACACAGCTGCCTGAAGCGGGGGGTGCACACAACCATTTCGCCACTGCACAAAATGCCGCGCTCCAGGTACTCCTGAATCTGCAAGGCTGGTGCAGGCTGAGATCGGCTGATAGCAGGTCCAACCTGCATCCTCTGGGTGTGCAGCTGAGGAGAGCGCCAGCTGAAATCTCTCAGCTCCTCCAAAAGACTAGAGTTCCCGAGAGTAAGATGCCTTCCCCCACCGATCCACCCCCATATTTTCAGCACGCAACAGATGGCAGTGTGGTTTCTAAACCACAATTGCGATTTGTTGATTGTTTACATGCCGGAAACACAAGAACGCTGTTTGTCGCATACGGATGGTAAAGAGGCAGCCTGTGTGGCAAGTGGAGTCCTGCTGGACTTGGTTCCCAGGAGAAATGGTGGCCATTGGACAAGACTGAGTGATCTTGATGGTGGGATGTGTCCCTGGACACTTGGTCTCCTAGCCAGAGATCTCCATGGGCCGGCCCTCCTTTACATGCAGAAGCTCTCAGGAACAACCCCAGACACACTTGCCTAAAATCACTCTCAGGCTGCAAGTGCAGGAGAAGTCCATGCCCACCTGAGGCTGTGGGGAAAGAATGACCGCAGAAGGAGACCACTCTGCGGGGCTAGAGGAAGCAGGGGTCTAGCCCAGGTTAAGGCAGATCCATGCCTCCCTTCTGGAGGTGGAGATAGACATCTATGTACCCTGCATGGCCTGAGTCTGAGTTCACACCAGACCATGTAGAAGCCCGACCACTGGTGAACTCCACACTTAGGTTGGATTCAGAGTTATGTCAAATCAGCTGCACCGATGGAAGCGGTGACGTCCACCCATCTGGATGGCTTTAAAAAGGGCTTGGACAGATTTGCGAGTGGGGAGGATCTCTGTGACTACTAGCCTAACAGGCCACAGGCCACCTTGACCAGAGGTGCCATGCCTACATGCGCCCGTTGCTCGGACGGGGGGAGGTCTTGCATCCATCCTGCATGGGGATACTGTGCGCCACTGGGTTGCCACAGTGTGCGTGGAGTTCTGGGCTGGGTGGACATTGGTCTGCTCCAGTGTGGCTTTTCTTATGTTCTCATGAAGTGGACTTCCTCCCAGTGGTCCCCCACAATGCAGCTCCCTGGAAACACAACCCAGAGAGCCAAGCGGGCCTGCGGAGTGGCTGGAGGGATCTCAACACTCAGAGATTTCTTTGGGAAGGGAACAGAGAGTGGGGTTTTTTTTTAAATCTGGGAGAAAGCAAGACTGACAGATTCCTTCATTCCTAGTCATGGTGTGAACACGGTCCCCTGCACACGGATGCCTGCGCATCACCCAAAGAGGCCCACCATTAAGACATTCAAAGGTCTGCAGCCCAGGGGGCGCTTTTGAGCCTGCTGAAGGCGTCAAGGGACCCTGGAGGCCTCTGAAGTCTCCGGTGAGTCCCAGGAGGCGATGCAAGGCTCAGAGAACATTTGGACGGGGAAAGCAAGATCAGCCAAGCCCCGGGCGCCCTGTGTCAGAAGCAAGGCAGAAGAGAAGGTCTGCCCTGCAGGAGGAGACGCTTACATTGTAAGGTGGAGTGGCCTGAATCAGCAACAGCTCTGCTTTTCTGTCGTGCAATGTTCTGCTGCCCCTGCCCTGGGGCCCTTGGGTGACTGCGGTCAGGAAATGAAGCCACAAAATGGCGGTGGCCTGCCTTGTCAACCAAGACGTGTGGAGAGCGGGGATTGGCCCAAACAATCAGAGCTTTGGAGCAGCTGCTCTGCAAGGGAAGGGGAGCAGTGTTTGGATCTAGAAAGGGAAAAGGGGACAAGATAGAAGGTTGCCAAAGCATGCATGCTGTGGACAAAGCGGGTAAGGAACCTTTTGCCCCCTGTCTCTGAATACCAGAACTTCAGGTCATCCAATTAAATGGATTGGCAGAACTTTCCAGATAGATAAGAGAGTACGTCTTCATACAATATGTAATTAATTTGGAGAATTGTTTGGCACAATTTATAGAACCGGCCGGTGGTTAACATGCTCCTCAAAGTCTTTAAAGGAAGCATAGGTCCATGAAGGATTGCTGATCATGGTGACTGTATGGAACCTCCATGTTCAGAGACAGCCTGAATACGGGTCCGTTAGGAGAGGACTGTCACCTGAATCCACAGGGCTTCTCTCAGGTTGGTCCCTATGGGTGATTTATACCCATTCATTCCAGCCGCAGTCTTAGTGGAAACTTGCCCTGCGCCATGGATCCAGTCCTCCTTCAGTGGGACTTGAATTCAGTGGGAGTGAATTCACAGCAGCTTCCATCAAGGGCCACGGATCTCACCAGTAAGATTCATTGTCCCTGTTGCCACAGTGCCCACATTGTTTGTCAATTTTCAGGAATGATACCGACATGCTAGAAGAATACGGAGCCTTAAGAATTATGGGTTGCATCCAGATTCTGATTTTTGGTGAGAACAAGAGCTCCATTTGCAGAAGGTCCCTGCAGTCACTGGGGGCCCCTGCACCCCCACTCGCTTCCCCTCCCCCCACAACTCACTCCATCCCGACTGTGCAGCTTTTCCAGGGGATTGGATCAAGCAACTGGAAGGAGAGGGAGGGCAAGCCTACCTCCATCCGCTCAGTTGACCCATCCTAAATCTGGATCCAGCTCTAAGACGTTTAAGATGGCAGAAGCTTTCGTGGACTGTTGTCCAATTGATCAAGTGACCAGCCAGGAAATCTATTGAAAGATGCCAAAGACTCTCACGGGCTTTTTGTTTTGCTTTGCTTTGTTGGTGTAATAGATTAATACAGCTACTCCTCTGGATAATGCTGATCTGGTTCCTTGCTAGTCTCAAAATGGCTCCCAAATAAAAGACTTGTTCAGACTTACCTTGGTACGGCAACGAAATGACACCAGGTGTCCACCCGTTGACATTTTCCATCTACTTACAAATGCTGTTCCCACCACTTAGCAAACCAGATCATTAGCAGAAGATCGTTAGCTGACCCAGAGCACCGTGCTATCAGGAACGGGAAGCCTTTTGCAGCAACACAGTTGTCTGTTCTCTGCACTGCTCGTGTCACCCAAGGACTTCAGCCCCACCCTTCTGGGCCACAGGGCGCCGAGGCAGAGAAGGGCTCCCCAGGCCCACATGGCTGTGAAGGGAGGTGCTCAGGCAGCATTTGCTGTTGCTTCATTCATTCATTCATTCATTCATTCATTCATTCATTCATTCATTCTATCCCACCTTTCTCCCACGGTGGGATTCGGGGCGGCTACAAGAGGTTCTCAGGGGGTCTCCCCTGCTAGCTCAGGCCAGCCCCAGATCTGCTGAGCTTCAACATGGCGGATGCCTGGCGTGCCTTCACACCATCCTCTGGGCACTTTTCCATGGTTTCTTGGCCTCAGCAATTCACATTCCTACCCCCGAAACTGTTTGTCTCCTCTAGTAAGTTCCAATAACATGAAACCAAGTAATACTAAAGGAAAACCACAGGGAGAAAATCCACTCAAAATGGAGTAGGCACAAGATGATCTTGAAAGCACGTGCTGTTATTCTCCTAGAAAACTGTTTGTTGAAAGATTGTTCTTGACAGCCTTTCAGAAAACGTGAGCCAGCCTCCAGAGGCACGGGGAGAAAGTCACTGTGTGAGGAGGGTACGGCTGGACCTCAGGGCCATTTAGTTGAACACCTTGCTTCCAACCACAGCGGGTCAGATGTCCCTGGATGGCAGTCAGCAAGGGAACAGCCACCCGCTCCTCTGCCTCCCTCACAGCTTCATTCATTCATTCATTCATTCATTCATTCATTCATTCATTTCTGTACCATCCAGTAGCCGATGCACCCAGTCTCTGCACCTGAAGGTCTCCCTTCAGCTAGATGGCTAATAGCTGTTGACAGACATAGCAACCGTGAACTAGTCTACCCTCCTTTGAAAGCGCCCTATGCCTCTGGTCACCTCGGACCCATTGGAAGAAATTTAATTCTCATCTTTGCTAGTGAGTGTTTTCCACTCCTCTTTTCTAGTAAGTTCCAGCTCAGGACTGCCCTGAGCAACCCACAAATATATTGCCCATGAAGGCTTCTCCATAAACATGCGACATGGTACCTGATGTTCTGATGGTCCAGATGTATCAGCCCCTTAGCACATCAAAGCATGCAGCATGCTCTCCCAGCTGGACTTGCCGATGCTGAGAGACTCTTGCAAGATCTCCGATTTGCAGACACGAAGTGAACACGGCAGAATTTTGACAAACTTTCCCTCAAGTTTCTTACCTTTGCTTTGAAGCATGGATGTAAACAGTAGCAGCAGAGAGAGCCACCGTGCAGAGGGAGCCATGGATGTCTTCCGAGGGGCAGGAGAGAAGCTTGCGTCTGAGTGTCTCGTCTGATCAGCCTGACACAGCACAGCGAGTCTTGCAATTTACTTGCACCCTTTCCTCCTCCCCGTCTTTCCCTTTGCAGAGAAATTAAATGCAATTAAGAAGGCAGGGGGTGCTTTACTCCCCTCCTTTCCTGTTTTTCCCCAACTGTTGGATTTTTTAAAAATGCATAATTAATGTTGCAATCAGTCTCTCTCTGCTGCCTCAAGTTTCAGGCAGGGAGGATTCAAGGATACTTGCCCACCCACCCAAGCTGATGTCATGCAAAATGATCGGGAACGGATGCTCGGCGATGCTGCATCTCCGTGCGCGCAGGGTGGGAGAGGGCCGGGTGCCACTGCCTCCACTGTCTGCGCGTGAGTAGCCCCCAGGGGCTCTGCGATACCTGAGACCCACTTGGGCTCTGTCCTGACAAGCAGGCCGGGACGTGTTTGCGATAATCGCTGCATTAGCGTATCAGGTGTTGCGACGGGGAGTGACCCAGGGTCAGGTGCAAATGGCTCCATCCCAGACAGGAGTGGAACACTGAGCCCGGGCGAATGAGTCACAGGGATCCAGACTGGGAGGACCGCGGGCCTCTCTGCAGAACAAAAGCAATACAAAAAGACGCTCCCTCAGAGCCACGGAGTCCAGCCCTGCTCCGCTGCCACCTGTGGTCCCCCATCCAGCTGCCGGTCCGCTCCTTTCCAGCTTAGCAACAGTGACACAACATGCTTGCTCCATGGGTGGCTGCGCAGACCGGCCCTGTTGCTGCCGGCCATCAAGTCCTGCTTTTATTTTAAAAATGTCCTCCCAACCCTGTTAATTCCCTGTTAATGAAGCTCATGGCGAAGGAGGCAGGGCAAGGAGCCCTGAGCTGCCACCCCGGGGCAGACTGCGCGAGGCGCCTGAGTGGAGTCACTTAAACGCGAGGAGGAATTAGCATGGGTCTCTGATGAACTCACCCTTCGCCTGCCAATAGTTGTGTCATGGAGAAAGTGAGCATAAAGTCAGCACTAATTTGATTTCTCGACTCTGTTAGCGGATGGGAAGTCTCCTCCCGGCAAAGGGAAAACGGCTCAGAGCGTTCAGGCTGATTGGATCTCGAGCGTCAAAAGCGGCGAGCGGCTGGGCCAAAGGCCGCAGCCGGCAGCCGAGGTGCCGTCTGAACAAGGGAGGGAGGCTCCATTGCCAAGGATGTTCCACAGTCAGCGGCCCTTTACCCAGGGACAGAGGGACAGGCTCCTCACCCCTGCGCATGGCTGCGTTTTCATGTTGCCTCTCAACCTGGTTCTTGCGCCAACGCGCAAGGACACGCGCAGCAAAAATCAAAGCAGAAACCAAGTAATATGCCCTCAAAATCAGAGCTTTTGCAACAAAGGGCGGCAAAATGCTCCGCGTGGGAAGCACAGGAAGCCGGCTGCTTCCCGCGTCGCTGCAAACAGCCGCCAGGTGTTGGTGTCCTGTGCCAGCAGCATCTGCCGGCCGCCTCCGCTGAGCCACGGGGGAGCGGAGCCAGGACGGGCAGGGCTGCCCCGGCACTGTAGCCCCTGCTTGTTCCCTCTGAGTGGGGACCAGGGTGGGGGGGGCTTTTGCCAGCAGCAAGCTTTCGTGGGGGGCATCCCCGTTGTGAAGAGGAGCACGCTGGGCGAGTGGCTTGGCCAATGGTGACCCATTCCAGCCATAAGACTTGCTCCGAGTTACAGAAGATGAACACTGCCAGAACCGAGTGGGTGTCCCGGATCAACGAAACTGATCATCATGGGATGATAGCTCCCTTTCGTGGCTTCGGGATCAGTGGCTGTGTCAGCTGTGAAACAGGAACAGCAATTTGGTGAAATGCAGCCTGGGAATGACCCTCATAAGTGCTGTAATGTCATCAATTGGCATCATTCTGCTTACAGCAGAGCTGGCTCTGACATACAGTTCTTTACAGAAAAATGCGCCACCTTTAATGAAGCCTCTAGGTCAAGGGCTGTGTATCCTGTTCTGGTTGTTCACCTTGCTGCAGTTCTGCATCACTGTTCTAGCATCACATTTTGGATGCCAGACAGCTTGCTGTAATAAAGACATGGCCATGAGTTTTGCGTCCTACACTATGATCGATGATGGTTCGATGCCCACTGAAAGCAATCCTGCTCCACCAGGATCCTGTAATTAAGTGGTCCTTGCCACTGCAGAAGTTCACTAAGTTCAGAAGTTCCCTTGCACCGCCGGCTTCATCCCACACCACCATTTTGTGGTGGGCCCCGTCCTCCCCCTCTGCCATGTTGTAATTGGCTGTGGGTTGTGCATCTCAGAGGCCCTGCCAAAAAGCAGAGCAACTCCCATAAGCCAAAGTCTGCCCATGCCTGCCTTCACGGGTGGAGAGCCAGCAGGGCTCTTCTCACGTTTCCACTTTTCAACCCGCGTAATGCATGGCGTTCCTTGTCATCTCGAGCATTGCCCAGGTCGGGTGCATTAACCCGGTTTTGCGCGGTTCCTCTTTGGAGGGCCCTCCGACTCTTTGGAAGCCCCTTCCCCAGCCCTTTCCTCAACCCCTCGGCTTACCTGCTCGGATGCCCCTTCTTGGCCAGCTATGGCCCCCCCTACCAGTGCAGGCACAGCATCATGCCCTGCTGATGTGCCAGCAACGCGGACGGCGAGCGCTGTCCAAGCAAGGCTCTGCTGACCATCCCAGTCCCTGGGAGCTGCAGCTCCGCGCCAAGTGTAGACGTTTGCCTTCCTCCCATGGCAAGAATTCTGAGACGGATTTTCACATGAGCCACTGAGTCCCTCCGGATCGGTGCGTGATATTACACAAAGGTGGGCTTGCTACGGAAAGGGACGCTGGAGAGAGAGGAGATGAGGGACCTCCACTGAGCCTGAAGACCAGCCAGCGAGGTGTCCCAGCTGCATGGACAGCAGCCACCCGGCGTGCCCCCCGTCCCTCCATGTGCTCGGTAAGGCAACGTACGTGGCACTGTGGGTCTCCTCATCCCATAAGGGGCACCAGTGAAATGGAACGTGTGTGGGGCAGAGGGGCAAATGCATCCCGCAATGATTCACACGGGGGAGACTGAGTGCTATGAAGCTTGCTGTGCAGAAGGTCATGGAACAGCTCCTTGGGGCAATCCAAGTTAGAAGATCTTCCAGTCAGAAGATCTGGAGACGGTGCCCTGGAAGCCTCTGAGAGGGCAGGCAGTCTGAGAAAGGGGGCGCCGAGGGCCTGGCCCCACACGGCCAGCTTCCTGTGTTTGGGGGCGATGGCCTTCCCATGGCAGGCCAGGCCGTGCACAAGCAATGCATGCAGAAGGATCTTCCAGGGCCGAGCGCAGAGTGCACGGCCCTGGGCAGTTGGCCGGAGACCATGCAGATCCACTGGCGGTTGCAGGGCAGAGTACCGCCGGACCCAGGCCTGGCGCAGCCCCAGGAAGCTTCCTGGGCCCCCCTCGGGCAGGAGCCAGCGGAGGAGCAAAGGAGCAGGGAGCTGGCACTCCCAGGCTGTAGCTGGAGACACCCTGAATGCTAATGGGCTGCGTGCGTCATCCTTAAAGGAAGGGGTCCTTTCCCCCTGGCCCGTGCTCGTTTTGGATATCTAATTAGCCCAATGGATTGTTGTTTCGCATTACCCTCGCGTCCATGCCTTTGCCCCATCAATCTTGAGCTGTTAACAGGATGCCCGCCAGAATGGATGCATTCTTTGTGGGCCATCAAAGATAAATTGGCAGCATCCCGATCAGATTTAGTTTCTGAAAATGGTATAATGGGATTTTATTAGCTCTCTAATCTGCTGTTCAGTAATTGGTTTTCTGGGAAATCAAAGAAACTTGGTATCTGGAGACTTCCACACTTAGAGAAAAAGAAGCCCCCTTGAGCCATGGCCAACTTTGCTCTCTTGGCGCAAATGAGCCCGTCACCCGGCATGTCCAAAATATGGTCCGTTTTGGCTTCCCCCTTAAGATGCTGAGTCTCCCCCTCCCAGCCGCTGTTGCTTCTCCCCTCTGCCCATCTTAACTATGGGAGGGGAGAGGGAAAAACCTGGCAAGCCAGTGGCCAGAGGTGTCATAGCTCAGGGCAGAGAACGTGCTTTGCACGCAGAAGGTCCGAGGCCGGATATGCAGATGAGAGCCAACGTCTTCTCCTGATCCTCAATTCCACTGACATGCTGGATGGCCTAATCATAGTGAAGGCTGAGGATTTTGATTGCTAAGAATCCAGCAAAATCTGCAAAGTCCTTTCTGTTCAGGACAAAAAAGAACTTGCAGTTGAAAAACAAATCAAATGTAGGAGAAACCAAAACAGAGAGATTCGTCCCTCCAGGCCTGGACTTTGCTTGCTTAGCTCTTAAAAGTCGGGGTATGAATCCTTGTGCTCTCATAGCTCTGCCACCTTTTCTTCTGGAAGTTTCCTCATCCTTAAAAGATGTGTGATGGGCATGGTTCTGCCCATTCTTGGAATATTTATTTATTAAATTTATACCTTGCCCATTAGCCCAATGACTCAGTAGGGCAGTTTGGACCATATAAAGCAACAACATATACATGAACAATAATATCAAATTGGACATATATCGCTGCATCTGTTGAGTTGGGCTGGCTCAGGACTCTCCCTGCTTGACTTGTGGCAGGATCAGACCTGGCCCAACTCATCTTTAAAAGAATCCAGGCAAGCTTTGCATGGCACAAGAACAGTGAAGCAAATTACCCGAGAGCTGCAGGTACATTTTCCGCCGAGGAAGGAGGGAGCTGAGCTTGGCTGCCCTCCCATCCCATCCTCCATCCTCCCCTTTCCTCTGGCATCCTTCAGGAATTTGCTTGGAATCCTGTTCTTCTCTGGCACTCGCTCAAGAGAGGCAGGTGAAAATGGGAGTCACTTAAATATCATCTTAGAAGTGACCCCTCCTGATTTCTATTTTATTCTCTTTAAAAACAACCTGGTTGAAATTCAAATACTAATTAGCACTTCAGAAAGAGAGAGAGAATTGCACATGCAGATTAGCAGAAGCACTTGATGGATTTTGCTGGTGTCTCACATTCCCCTAATTATTTCGTTTCAGATTTCCGTATCTCAGGGCCAAATCAAGCGTTTGTGCAGCCTTTCGTGCTGTCCAGGTGTGAAGGACTACAACTGCCTCCATCCACCACCATGGACCAACAAGTCCGGAGGGGCTGCGAGAGGTTGGTCCAATGCAGAGATGGGGGCTTCTTTAAGCCCAAGGGTGGAACTCAGCCTTGGAGAAGCCCAAGCTTCCTCCCCGAGGTTGGTGAGGTCAAGGCGAAGAAGCACGGAGCCTTTGCACTTCCTGCCGGTCACAAAGCTTCAGAAGAAGCACCCAACTGTTCCAAGTGGGGAGGGAGCATGCAAAACAGAAGAGCTGGATGTGGCCCCCAGGGCTGTGCACCCTCACCCTGCTTAGTGGGATCTACTCCCTGGAAAAGCATGGGGGGAGTTGGGGAGAAGGGCTAGCAGGATTCCCTGGCACTCGGTGCCTCCAGACATGGCCCTGGTACTGAAGCCATTTGGAAGCCCCCAAGGCAGCCTTCCCCTGGCCATGCTCCATGTCACGTCAGCAACGCGTCCGAGGCAAGATGAGGGTTTCTAAATGGCAGTGTGGCAAGCCATTTCTTTCTTTGATGGAGACAGGCTTCCCATAAAGGCTAATGGGTTTCTGAAGGATGCCGGGTGGGAGACGATAAGTTGGGTTGCCGGGCCTTCAGTTGCATGTGACTTTAGGCCTCCTTGGGTTCATGCATCACAGGCCACAGTGACGCTGGTGCTCCAGAGCCCCTGGCGAGCAGATGGGTTTGGACCAAGCACTGGAGAAGAGGCAGCCTAGGGAACCTGGCAGCAGGGTCTTTGGGGGAAGGCAACTGCGGGAACGGTGGGCAGGAAGTGGCGCAGCCTTGACATGCCACCAACCCACTGGCGCTCCCAGCAGCTCCATTCCAGAGCTTTGCAAAACAGCAACTTGGGGGGAAGCGCACACAGTTCTCCTGCCGCCCCTTGTTCGGCCCCAAGGTGGCTGTTGCTCTGCTCCAGGAAGTCTGCGTCCGAAGATGCTACTGGCTAGTCCTTCCCGAGCTGTGGGCAACGCGGGGGGAGGGGGGGGCTGAGCAATGCAGCAGGGGTGGAAGGTTCCTCATGGCTAAAGTCCATCCGTGGTCCAGCTGAGCAGTTCCCCCAGGAACCACCTCATTCCTGGCTTGCTGCATCCGGAACTGGCCAGCAACCCATCCAGCCAGACTGTTTCCCAGCGGCCCCCTGGAGGCTGGGCCTCTCCAGCGGGTGCTGTTTGCACGTATCAGCAGCGGCAGCCCTGCGGCTTTCGGGCCCTTCCAAGATGCAGTGACCGCTCCTGGAAAGCTGAGCAATTGGCAGCACTTTTCCCTGCTCCCATGCATCTTAATTCTTCGCTGTCTCTTCCCCACTGCGCCCTCTCCTTTAATGCATCTCATTTTGGGAGGCAGAGAGCACCTCTCAGTGGGCTATTAATGTGGCGCCGTATCACTGGCACGTTGAGGCAGAAAGCTTCCCTCGAACACTGGGGATTTCTCTGGCTCTCTCGTCCCATGGCCCTTGGGTACGGCATTGCTGTAATTCAGTTTTACGGCGCTGCCAAACGAAGCACAAATTTAAGTACATTCTCCCCTCTCTGATCCGATCAGCGGAAAGCTGGGAGCCCTTTGCCGGCAGGAGGCTGAAGCCGGGGAGCTCCGTTACACATTGCACTAATCTAATCACTGTCATGGGTCATTTCAGACACTGATGGTTTTTTGCTCCCTTGCTAAGAGGAAGGCTATCGCGAGCTTCTCCGGTGCTGCGTCGTCTTGCTAATTATGAAGCCATAAATGTCTCTTAAGGTAAGTAACTCACCATAAATAGAGATGGACTAGGAGATAGGTAGCAAAACGGGACCTTCACACGGATACCGCCACGCGTTCTGCACAGGCCGAGGATTTCGGGCTGTCCCTGTGGGCGGAAGAAGCTGGGCCCTGAGATGGATTTGTCCCGGTGCTCAAGACTGGGGCGTTCAATTCAGAGTAGTACGCCAGTGGTGGGAACATTCAGCCCTTGGTGTGCATGAAGAGTGCAAGTTAATGGCGTCATAGCTCTTGTTTATCCTTCTCCAATTGTTTTCCATCCATTTACAGGCCGACGCTGAAGCCAGACTCTCCTTTGCAAAATTATTGAGTCATGGAAAATTGCACTCAGAAGCAAGGACCAAAATAAAGAGAGAAAATGGGAAACGGTGGTGCTGCTCAGTTGTTTGATTAAAGCGGCTGTGGCTTGGTGTTCGGGCTGCCTCAGATGCAACTGAACAGCTCCGCACCTTTCCTGGGACTCAGGCGCTGGTGGCAACAGCATTAATGGGACAGCCAACCCAACGCAAGACCCCGGGCTTCACTTGCAAACAAGGTAAAGACAGTCTTGTTGGCGTTCCACAGTGCACTGGATGCCCACCCCTTTTTTTTGGGGGGGGGGGTAATTTGTCTTGTTAGGAAACCTGGGTGTTTTCTGGCTTTGAGACCTTCCAAAGCTGCCCACTCCTGAACTTGAAGCTAAAAAACACCCATCCTTTGGGTATCTTGGCTGCACCCCCTCTGCCTTCACCCGCCACCCCACAGCCTGAACGAGGCCCAAGCAGCTTCCCCTAAAGTGAAGTTGGCCTTTCACCCCCAAGCCCTAAAGGCATGTAACATGCATGTGTGCGTGATCACAAACACAGAATTAGAATGTTACCCTTCCTGGCGCCATCTTGGTTTCCCTTCCTCTTGTAGCTCACCTCTTCCAGGGATTTCACACGACAGCAACTTGGGCTGGGTTCTAATTGGGCCACGGCACTGATCAAGTGATGCTTCTCCATACGGACTTCGATATTTGGAGGGTCTGGAAAGACCCCAGCATCCAGCTGCCTCACAAGTCCTTGTGTGTCGATCCACGCTCAGCCGGCCATGCGGTTTTCACATGCGTCTTTGCATTCCCCACCGACAATTTTGCCACTTTTCTCTGGCTTTTACAAGGAAGCTCAACTGAACAAAGATGTGCCTAATGGCTTCCAAATTTACGTATTTCCAGGGCTCTTTGGAAATCGGAATTTATGACAGTGATCAGAAAACTTCCCCAAGTTGTAGCCACTCACTTAACAATGAAAGTGAACAAGATTAATAAATAACGTGCTGATGGCTTGAGGGTGGACGAGCCCGGAGAAGGCATTTGTGGCGCTCTCTGTGCACTGCCCCAGGGTCAAAGGATGCGCAATGGAGCCTTGCCCGGAGTGCAAAAGAAGGCTCTTGCTCACTGCGGAGTTGCGCAGGCAGCTCCTCTCCCTTCAGGGTGGGAGGGATCCCCCACGGGAAAGCTCCCTGCTCCTCCTCCCGCAGTGTCTGTGCTGCCCCACAACCCGCAACAGCCTGCCAGAACACCTTTGTGATGCTGGTTCCTTGCAGGTGCCATCCCTTTCGTTCCGCCACAGCAAGCGGCATTGCCCGCCTGTCTCTCCTCCCAGGACGAAGACCTCAGCGCCCAGTCTCCACAAGCACAACCATGCAAGGCTGCAGTCTTGTTCCCCAACCCGGTGCAATCGGTGCTCCAGATGGGCACGAACGGTTTATTTTGCTTAGATGATCCGTGCAGATACATTTGGCCTGATGGAAAGACGACGTGAAGACCTTTCTGTTAAGATGTTTTGAAGAACAATGACAAAACAATGAGACCCATTCTCTCCAAGCAGCAGCTCCTCCTGCCCCAGTTTCCGGCGAGGGGAATTCACAGAAACCAAGAGTAGATGCTACTCGGGTAGAATAAGCACGCAGGAAGGAACCCGCTAGTCCAAGAGTGGAGAAGGCTTCAGGTGAGTCACGGTGGCTCTGCTGCCCGCCCAGATTCCAGGAGCTGGGCCTGACGTGCTCGGTGCTGTTCATGCCCACCTTTTATTTGGAATGAGACACCTGAGGCAGCTTTGGTGGAAGGACGCGGATCTCGGCATGGCGGAAGGGTAGCTGGACTGATGCCACAAGGAGCAGTGTCTGCGTGAGCGCTCCAAAAAGCCGCTTAAGGCAGAGTTCCCAGAGCTCCTGCCAAGTGGCTCCAGACACTTCCAGGTTTTCGCGGCCCCCCCAGCCGGTTTCCCGGGTGGCGCTGCCATCCTTCCTGCAGCCAGATCCCTCCCCATCCTGGCTAGTGGGCAAGCAAGCTGATGGCCTTTAAATTCCTCAGGAAAGGGAAGACAGCAAAAGAGGAGGAGGAGGAGGAAGAAGACAGCACTTCCAATTTAGCTGCATTCACCATTAGACACCCTTCAGGTGTTCGCGATATTATGCCACCATTTCATTATCCATTAACGCCAGGTAATAATAAGTACACAAAAGGTATTTGCAGCCCATCGGTGCTAATGAAGGGAATCGATCTCACTCGGAGCTCATTCAGCAGCTCTGTGCTGGAGGTGGAACATTACCCAAGGTGAGGTGCCAACAGCCTCCTTGGCAAGGGATCCCACCAGCGCCTGATCTTGCGGAGCGGCCCGAGCGGAGGCAGACACACCGCCACTGGCTCGCAGCTGCCCCGGGGATTTGGACACCCGCAGAGACGGGGTGGGAGGAGGGCGGGCAGCGTGTGCGGCGGCCCCTGGTTCGCCAAGCTGATCCTCGAGGAGCACTTCCTGCCTCTTCTTTGGCGGTCTCCACAGATGCGCACATTAGTGGTTGGCTGAAGTATTTGGCCCTGTGATTTTCGTGCATGTTCTCGGTGAAAGCACCTCCCAAAGCTTTGCTTGGTGGGAAAGGTAAGGATGCTTGTCTGACCTTACATATGGGTGGCTGAAGATTATGGTGCCGCCTCCTCCTCCTCCTCCTCCTGCATCGTCGTCTAGGCAAAGTGTCCCCATTCTCTGCAGCCTGGAAGTGTTCCTCAGGGCGAGGGCAGAATGCCCCGCGGGAATCACACGGCTTCATGCTACAGGACCCGTTCCAGGGACGTCCTCGGGGACCAGGTCAAGAGGACTGCTCCCGTTTCCCACAACCACCCTGGAGACTTCTGTCATTGAGAAAACGGGAGTGGGCAGGACAAAGGGTGGCCACCTCATACTTAAAGAAAATTATTGTTAATTTCCTCCCGTGGCAAAATGTCCCTCACTTTTCATGGGGGATGAGCCGTCCTCCAAAAGTGAGGAAAGGAGTTATTTTGCTCCCCTTCACTCACACACACTGATGTATTGCTAGACTCCCTGAGCCGCAGAAATCCGGGTGGGGATTTGGACTTGTACATTCAGGTCATTCCAGTATACGACTCGCACACTCCTGGGGGCGATTGGCCCCTGCCCCAAACCATCATTTTGCCCCTACTACAATCCCCTGAGCCACTGTCTTGTACCTGCTCCCTCTGGTGAGCCTTCAAGCTCTAATCAGAACCGCAAGGAGTGCCCCTTGGGTGAACGGTCTGCCCACGTCGAGTGTCCTGCAAGCACGTGGCTCCTTGAGCGAGCTGCAGACTGTCACCATGCCAAGCTGGGTCCAGGTTTTGGGAGCCAGATGTGGGTGTTCACATGCAGAGCGCCAGAGGTGTGTCACTGACTTGCAGGTCCTCAGCAGTCGAAGACGAGCAATTCACAACCTACATGTAGAGCAGATGTTCTGACGAGTGGACTGACATGTCCGACCCATGTTCTTCATTTCCGACTTTGCCCATCTACGCCTACTGACAGTCAGAAATCTGGAGATGACCATCTGTGTTGCTTGCTTGGAGGCTCATTCCATCCATGGAAAGTGGGAAGAAGTGGGACATCTGAGAGCGGGTAGCTGGCTCTCTGGAGCCCAGCTGAAGTCCGAAGGTGGAAGCAACCAGAGAGAGTCATCTAGCTGGCTGACCGGCCGGCCGGCCGGCCACACACACACACACATCTGGCCTGGGGTCTTCTCCACGAAGGACATGGCCACACTCCCTTTGCCTCCCATCCTACAGACGCTGCTTCCAGCACGATCCCCTTCAATGCTCTCCACGATTTGCCCCGACATTAATACAGTTTGCAAACTGATACCTTTAAAATTAATGAGGTGTTTGCTCTCAGTCAAGAAGCCCATCAGAATGAAAAACACATTCCCCCCACCCACCCACACGCTCCGCGGCATGGACAAATTAACTCCTTCCCTCCTGTTCACCTCGAGAAGGACCTGATAAACTGTGTGCGCTGAAACACACTTGTTTGCCTGCCGTGAGTTTCTTCTGCCCACAAAGCAAACCCGTAGTTGCCCCAGCAGCAAGCAAGCTGAGTCCTCCTGAGGAGCGTGAGGGGGTGCAAGACAGTTTGCAATCAGTTCCTGCTGTAATGTTGTTGTTGTTCTATGACACACACACACGCGCGCGCGGATGGGACCTGAAGACACCCAGAGCCAAACGGCAACCGGCAGGTTCCATACGAGAGTCCAAGAAAATATTTTTTCAGCATGCATTGAAAAGTGAAGTGTATGTTAAAGACATTGCTAAGCAATAATTAAAAGCGACAGTCTAAGTAGTAGAATTGTAGATGCTGAAAAGTCCATTGGGAACAGTAGAATTGTAGACGCTGAAAAGTCCATTGAAAAAGACCATGCTGTAACCTTTTCTCCTAAGTGACCTGGGTGATGAGCGAAGTCTTTGTGAACAAGAAACAAAGGCTACTACAAGAGAAGAAAGCAGGTGCTAATTGAGGCGATTAATGAAAGGGAAAGGAAGACAAGAACTGGAATGGCAAGTTTGCTCCGTTGCAATAGAAAACAATGCTTCCAATGTTCCCATGAAAGCCCCCAGACTGCGTGTGAAGGACAACTGCTGCGAGAGCCCTGAAATCAGCCCCCCTTGGCCACGCTCCAGCATCTGCCCTTGATCAGCTTGCAGTTCCCCCAGAAGGCAAGATCTGCACCTGAACTGAGGCAGACGCCCCGGGAGGTCTCCAGGAACAGCAGCACATGAGTTGCCAGCAGAGGAACAACAGAAACGTCAGGAAACCAGGCCAGACCTGGATCCATCGAGAGGGACCCTCCCTGGTGGTAACAGCTCTCCAAGGTTTCTGGCAGGAGTTTCTCCTTCCCTGCCTGGAGGTCGGGGGCCTTCTGAATGCAAGGCAGGGGCTCTCCCCACACAAACCTCCCCAAAGGCAGGTCAAGCCCAGCAGGCAATGGGTTGCTTGCCAGCAGCTTGGAGAGTTCAGAGGGAGGGAGAGGGGCTAGGAAACTCACTGCTGCGATGGAGAGAAGCGGCACTCGGAGCGCCATGTGTTCCAAGGTATGTCTCTCCGGTCTCTCCTGGCCAGACGCAGCCACTGTCCTGCAAGGTGGGGCAGGGCAGAGGTAATTCTGGAGGCCGCGCAAGAGCCGGGGGTCCTCATTTCTAGGAAGAGCAACAAAGCCCAGTGAGGCTGGGGCGCTGGGCTCGGGCTCTTCCCGGGGAACGCCAGGCCCACCTCACCCGCAGGCAAAGCAATAAAGAAGGCCGGGCTGTGGTTCTGGTGTCAAACAGGAAGGCATTCATCTCTTGCATGGGGTGGAAGCTTTTGATCCTGCTGGTGCCGCTTGCAAACACAGTTGGGAGATGGGGGGGGGGGGCTGCTCCCATCCACACTGGCTAATGACCATGAGACAATGCAACAAAAACAACAGCGGAGGGACCCACCCAACATCCTAACCTGAGGAAGGACATTGGAGACTGTGGTCCAAGAAGCAACGTAAATGAGAGGCACTGGGTGGAAAGGTGGACAGAAGACACTGAGTCGCCATCAGCCCAACCCAACCCAGTCTGAATTTACAGTTCACCAAGAATAATATCCAGAACCCAAATGGAGTTGATGAGCAAAGGGACTTCTTGATCCCATCATGACCACTGGAATTCCAAATGGGATACTCTTCCTGCCAAGTCTGCAATGGAACAATGAGATAAGTTTATTTATCATGAAAGCATGAAAGGCAAATTCATTGCGGTGGAAGCTAAGGGCGACCTAGTCCGCTCTTACTTCAAGAACTGGGAAAGCTGTGTGCAGTCACAGTTCTGGGTAAACTGTGATTAGGTTGGTCTCTGGGACTTGCACTAATTTTGGAAGAGGCGTGCAGAAGTGCCGGTGCTGAATCTTTGTCTGAACAATTGCTTCATCTCATATGAACTGATATCCTCAAGCTCTCTCCTCTGGAAGAATTTGGCCACAGAGAGGTTGCTGGAAAGGGAGCGGGACACAATTTAAACAGCAGTGAAGGAAAAATCCAAGACGAAAGACCTGGGCACATCATAAAGCGTCTTCTCGCCCACAAAGGATTTCTGTGTATTCTTCTGCCTTGACTACCAGTGCTGGAGGCTTCCGATTCTGGGCATCTGGCAGGGGAGAAAATCACGCTGGAGAACTCATGTGACCACCAGGCTTTTCACACTGTGGACGCCTTTGGCCATTGGAGAAGCTGTCCTGGGCACCACCACAAGATGGCCGCCCTGCAATGTGCGGCAAGGCAGAAAGAGCCTGCCCAAGAATCGAAGCGCCGCTCGAGCCCCAAGCACTAGGCAACGTCTCGGAACCCCATGCTCGGCCTCCACAGGAATTAACTGCACAGCAACTTCGGCAGCCGGTCAGAAAATGTGTTCGGAGAAAAGAAATGTGGGAGGCTGAGCCGCAAGGAAGGCACCCGTGGGGAGCGCCACTTCGCCTCCCCCTCCCCTAGACTGGGCAGCTCTGCCAAGCGAGGCTGCAGTCGCGCAACACAGCCTCACGCGGGTTGCAAGCACGCCTCCCCCACATTGCAAATCCAAATAGAGGGACCCCCCCCATGCGGCTGAATCCCCCATGTGTTCTGGTGGAACTCCTAATACCAGAACACACACACACACACACGGAAAGAGGGTGAACGCTGGACCCCCAGAGATGTCAGATACGGAGGCAACCGAAGGACTCACACCCCTCCCTGGCTAAAGGACAGACTTGCCGGGGGGCTGGATCCGCAGGGCAGTCTCGCCACCAGAGGAGGGGCTGGGTTGGGGGCGGGTTAGCCCGCTGCTTCGCGAAGCTGGAAGGCTGCACCGGCTGCCTCTCGCACTGGCTGGAGCGTCTCTTATCCCGGCCCCGCCTTGCCCCATGTCCAGGCCGGACGGAACTGGTTCCAGCTCCCAGGAAGACACAGTAAGTGGGAGGCTGCGATGCAAGTGGCCGGAACTGGGCGGAGAGTTGTTGCCGTTCGGCCGTCCTCATCGCAGCCTCTCCGGCTGCCATTTTGCTGACTCTCAACTCTCAGGTGTACAAGCCTGTCCAAGGCTCCTTACCATAAATTACCATTGATGAAGTGGCCTGGTGCCGCACTCGGAACTGCAAGCGAATTGCCCATCTCTCTCCCTCTCTCTCCCTCTCTCTTATCCACCCTAATTAGTTTCCCTGACATTAATCAGGTGGCTAAGAATAATGCATTTTCTTTACAGATGCAAAGCTTAAAAACAAAGCCACATGCCTGCTATTCCCCGGTGGAGGCTTTCCACTTGGAAGGTGCCTGCCCTTCGAAGGCAATGGCAGGCCAAGTCTAGTATGTTTCCGCTATGGCAGGCGGGCAAGGGATGGGGTCCATGCCACCCTATAAGTGTGCTGTGTTGTCCTAAATATTTGTATCCGTGTACGCATGCAAACATACTTTAGCAAAAATTGATGGACTATTGAACCAGATTCAGGCAATGGTTGTAGCTCACCTTTTTGCACACCCAAAAGCCAGATCGGTATCAGTGCTGGAGACGATGGCTTGTCAAGAGAGCCAGCCTAGCAGGCTCACCTTCAGAGCTCTGGGCCTAAAAGGGAACGTCCTTCCGGAGAACCTTGTATAGGTATTCTTCCCTCCTTGCCTATCTGCTCCCTATCGCGCCAGGGGAGCTCCTGCTTCGGCAGGCCCGTGGCTGCGGCTGCCCCCCCGCGCCCCGCCGTGACCTTCCGAGCATCCGAGTGGGCCAAAGGGAGTCTGAAAGTCAGCTCCTGAGTTCTCCCCATGACAGCTGGCCGGCATAATTGCTTCTCCTGCCGTGCCGTTCACAACTCTTCCTCCGCTCCCCATTTGCGTTTGCACGAATGCACGAATCCCTTCCATCTTGCTTGTTAAAAGCAGAGGATTTTTGGGAGAAGTGGAATTCATTAGTCTTCCCAACATAGGGAGCCTACTTAGTCTTAAATTGGTGGTTAGCAGACATACAGATAATTTCTCCACATTCTTATTTATCTTCCCCCCGTTCGGCGTCCTGTTGGAACAGATGCCTCCGCGTCTGTCTGGGAGGCTCTTAGTCAGTGGAGTGGAAGACGAAGGTATGTGGCGCTCGGCATTGACGAAACTCAATCTAAACAAATTGGAGCGCTTTCTCCGTTGACTAGATTATCTATCTAATCAGATTTCCCCAAGGCCCTGCTAATAACTGGAGATTCTTAGGCTGCTCCCGCCTTTTATGTGCATAAAACAGGAGGCAAAAGATCAACCAAAGGAGTCGCAGGCAGCGGCGAGGATGGGCGAGACGCTTCCGCTGATGCGATGGCTGCTGAATAGTCCTCTATTAGCACAAGCACCTGCCACGTCCTCCGCTGTCTCGGCGCTCTTAAGCGCCCGCCACTTCTGGCAGTGGTGATTACACACCCGAATCTCTTCTCTGAGCACTGGGTGGTACAAATATGGTTATTGTCAGCACAGGGTACGTTTATTAAGCTGAAAAACACCCCACCCGCCCTTCTAACACACATCAAGTGCCTTCCCCTGCTTTCCACCACCACCACGCTCTGGTCTTGCTTCATAGAACCATAGAATAGACGAGCTGGAAGGGGCCATGAAGGCCATCCAGTCCACCCCCTGCTGGTGCACGACACCAGTTCACTCCATCCCACTCAGGTGGCTGCCCAGTTTCTTCTTGAATGTCTCCAGTGTGGGAGAGCCCAGCACCTCTCCGGGCAGCCGGTCCCACTGCCGTATTGCTCTGACCGTGAGGAAGCTTTTCCTGATGTCCAGCCTGCATCTGGGTCGTCGCAACTTGAGCTGATTATTCCGTGTCTCGCACTCTGGCCTCAGCAAGGAGAGGTCTTGACCTTCCTCTTTGTGGCAGCCTTTGAGGTAAGGCTTGCATCGTGGAGCTCCGTGGCATCTCTTTAATTCCACAGCACGAAGAGCGGTTTTAGGGTTCCTTTAGTGTTTGCATTTGGGGGGTTTTGTGTATTATTGCTGTGTCTGCAGCATCATGCATTGGCTGGGTGACATTTGCAGATGCTGTGAAAAGGCAGAATGTAATATAAATAGTACAGATAAATTTGCACCTGCTGCCCTAGCCGCCTTTGCTGACCACCTTTCCTTGTGTGCCCCCAAAAGCCCATCCGCCAGAAAACCTTTCTCAGTATTTAAGCTTTGATATCATAGTTTGACAGAAGGTGCAAACCCAACAATCTGGGGAATAGGAGACGGCACCGCAGTCTTAATTGCATTAGAACCAGCGGCACTGCGATCGCTCTCCAATGCTCAGTGAGGGCGTCTTCCAAAAAGACAGATGAAGCCAATGAGACTTGCATTCCTTACTTGCTCCTGTATTCACCAAGGGGATGAATAGATGGCAGCGAGTTTATCTGTCGGCATCCCAGATTCTCCTTCCCCTTTTAATCTCACGTCCTTTCCCTTCTCTTCATGAAGAGATCTGCACATTTTGGCAAGTTCTCATCAAACGAGGAACCGAACGAATTATGCACCTGTTTGCGTTGGCAAAATTCAACAGGTGAAGCCATTCCTAGCATAAGCACTGCATGTGACTACAACAGAGTAGCCACCTGTCGGACAGAAGAGATGGGAGCCCAAATTTGGCATGGCGATATGTGGGGGCGCGGGGAGACAAAGGGTGGGGGGGGGGGCCAAAGCCACCCTTTCAAGAGAAAAACTCGTAACACCCTGGGTTTAGATGAATGATCTGTCAGATCGCTTTCTTTCTCCTATGGATTTTTAAATCTCAAGTGTTTCCATAAAGAAATGTGTGAATTTGGTAAGAATTTACCCAAAACTGAACAAAATGAAAATCTCATCTCCCAGGATGAATCACACTTCCTTGTGTCTCGAGGTCCCTTTGCTGAGTCGGCCGGTGTTGTCTGCTCCTACCTCCCTCAATCCAGTGTCCTCCAGATGTTTCAGGCTACAAGTCCCATTATCCCTGTCCATGGCTCCTGGGGGCTGAGGCAGACTGCAGTTACAGTCCTACCTACCTGGAGGGCACGGGGTTGCAGAAGGCTGGTGGAGTCTGACGGGAGAGGCTGCGCAGGGTCTCACTGCGGTTGCTCCACAGCCTTCCTGCCACGTCTCTTCCACTTCTTCCCATCTTCATGGCCTGAGAAGGGTTGATTTTTGTAAATATGATGCCCGGAGACTCTGCTAGTGCAGCTGCAGTCCCAGGAACACTGACTCGGGAGCTCTGGCTTTGGGCACGTGCTCGAACTCAGAGCCGTAAGATGTCCAGGTCTTCCGGTCCCACAAGCCATGGGGAGCTTGGGCACCCACTCTGCAGCTGGGGGCAACAAAGAGCCAGGGGTGCACCTCTGCCGCCTGCAGAACTTCCTGTTCTGACAGCGGCCCGTCTGCTGTCTTTCACAATCCTTTTTTTTTTAATAATAGACTCTTCTTCCTGTTAATAGGCATTTTTCAGAGCTCAGATTCAAGAATCTAGACCAAGAATAGGAATTAGTGAACCCAGGAACCTGTGTGGTTTGAGAGCTAATGAGAATTTATCAGAATTTGCCTCCCTCCCCATTTTCTTAGGAACAAGGCATTACTGGAACTCAAAAATCCGTTTGCCCCCTGGGAAGCCTATAAGGAGACGAAGTTCCAGGGATGGTGAGAGTTGGGCAGGAGGGGAGGGGAGGGGAGATATGGACACCCAGAATTGCATGTGACACATTCCAGAGTGGCCCCTCAGAAATGCAAAAAGATGCTTTTCCCCTGCTCACCGTTCCCGCAGGCCCTTAGGGAGCTCAGCCTCACCAGCTCATCGGGCTGAAGCAAATTGCCAACGCGTGTGAGCAGAATCTCATCTGCGGCGTCCGGTATGCGCGTCGCTCCCGCTCGCCGTGCCTCTGATGGCTGTTTTGATGAGCTGTTGAAGCTACAAGAGTTCCAGCAGGAACCTGTAAATGAGATGTCCTCTCCCGGAAAGCTCGGCTCGCTCATGACCCGCTTGCGTATGAGGGATGTCATGACGGGAGCGAGGCCAGGAAGTAATTCTTATCCTTGATCAATGTCACAGCAGCTCAAGTGCCATGACAGCCCCGCAGGTGTTCCTCGAGGCTCACTTTGCGGTCTCTTCCCAGGCAGGAGGCCAAAGAGCTGCTCCCCTTCTTCGCCAGCGTCCTAACGGGACGGCGACTGTTCTGGCAAGCTCTGGAGGGCAACGGAGGAGCAGAGCAGAGTGGAGAAGGGATGTCCTTGGGGGAGGAGGGCATTCGTCCCTGGAGACAAGGATGGTTCACTGTGAAATTGTTTGAAGAGACATGCACACTAGAGGCATTCAGAAAAAACCTGGACAGCCCTCTGAGTGGGATGGTGCAACATGGTGTCCTGCCACAGCAGCGGGGTGGACCTGGTGGCCCTCATGGCCCCTTCTGGCTCTCCTGTTCTGTGATGCTATGAAGCGGATCAGAGAGCACAGCAGTCTTCTAAAGGGACGTGCCTTTACGGATAAATGCAAGCATTTTCCCACCTAGGACAGCCTTCCCCAACCCGGTGTCCCTCAGAGGCGTCTGTACTGCAACTCCCAGAATTCCTGTCCAGCAGGGCCATTGACTGGCAATTCTGGGTGTTGCAGTCCCAGCGTGGCTGGAAGCAGCAGCAGCCGCATCCGTGAACAGGGCTTCACTTATATTCTTATTTTGATGCAACCTGGCAGACCGCCTTGCCCGGCTGAAAAATCAGTGCCTGCTGGACACAGCCCCAAATGGAAACAGGTTAGAGGGTTAACCTGCTGCACAGCCTCAGAAGTCAACATGGGATGTTTCCATGGGGACAGTGGGGCTTAATGGAGTTAATAACAGTGCTAAAAATAGGGCTAACAATGATCAATTGTTGGCGGTGGTGCAATATGATTTCAGGCTCTGTGCCCACCTGTCCCCATTGTGGCTACCACCAAGGAAGGAGATGCTTCTGGGCTCCGGGCCAGCAAGAGCCGTGGAAACAAGCGGCTCTTGCCAGGGACAGGAAGACGGCGCTGGCAGCTGCGCTTTCCTCCTGCAGCCCAGGACGGTCGCCAGCAAGGCTGCTGAAGCGCAGCGGTCAGTGGGGGGAGCCGCAGCACCATCCTCGCGGCACCATCCTCGGCATTCGCGCGGCGAGCCTTCGCATCCGCCCTGGCTCTTAACGTCCCGCGTCCGGCGTCCAGGTGCCGAAGTCCTGCATCCTCGGACAGCTGCCTGAAACGGCCTCCCTAGGTCGGCCACAATCGGGGACCTGGGGCAGCTCCCGTCCATTTCAGTGGCGGTTCCTTTTTCACAGCGAGAGAGGCCGCTAGGGTCAGGGGCAGTTCCCTGTTCAGACAGGAGGGTGCGGAGGCCTGAGACCGGCTGGGAGACACATCCAGGTGGGACAAGAGAGCCCCAGGGAGGGCGGTTGGCTTCCACCTGCCGTG
Source organism: Varanus salvator macromaculatus (assembly GCA_023646645.1). Taxonomy (NCBI): domain Eukaryota; kingdom Metazoa; phylum Chordata; class Lepidosauria; order Squamata; family Varanidae; genus Varanus; species Varanus salvator. The sequence goes on from JAIXND010000621.1 coordinate 1,768,453, forward strand.
CGTGCTGAGCTGGGCTACCGAATTCGGCCCCAAGGCCCACAGTCCTCTGCCCTCGACCAGAGCTATGGATACACACACACAGCCCTGACCATGTCACACCCCCGGTGAATCCCCTGCTCTGCATGGCTTGCTCGCACAGAGCATCTGGCCTCGATCCGTCTCATCTCCGCGCCTAAGGGACGAGTCCGTCTAGCCCTGCTATGAGGCACGAACCGAAAGCAGATGAGCCCCTGGACTGCTGGGAGGTGGGCGTGCTGGAGTGAAGCCCCCACCCTCACGAAAGCCCAGCCTGCAGGTCGGAGGCCAGCCAGTAACGGAGCCTCCGTCTTGGCACCCACTCCAGCACGCTACCCTTCTGCGTGGAAAAGACAGCTGCTGCGACCTCGCAGAGGAAGACGTGGCCCCCGTCCAGCAGGACCTTCTGCTTCTTCCCACCCCACCAGGAAAAGCCCTGGGCAGCCAGCAACTCGGGACAAGGGCCTGCTACTCGAACGCCTCGGAGCTCCCGCAGGGCATAGGCTTCCCCTTCTTGGGGGAGCTGAGCTGAGCTGCCATGTCCTGTCCTCTTAGCTGGGGTCCAGAGCAACTGGTCGAGGGACAGAGGGATGTGAGATATTCCTCATAACAGGATGCCCCCCAGTGCTCTTTCCAAGAAGGTCAGGCACTGCAGCCTTGCATGATGGCTGTTGCAATCATAATTGCAGGCCAAATGGCTCCTCTAAATCAGACTTCTGCTTTGGCATCTTTGCAGCTGACAGCAATTAACCACGCTCCCTGGAATTACCTTGGGTAATGGAAACTTTCTACTGTCTAATGCGGAACAATTATGAGCGCTGCAGGCCGGGGAGGTGGAAGCCCATGCAAGAACGTGCAGGCGGCGTGTCATCCTCCCGTCTCGACTCCCTTTAATTAAAAGACATGCTGCGCTGTGATTAATGGGGACCCTCCGAAAGGGCTCGCCTGGGTGCTTTTTAGAAGGGAGACCAAACTCACACCCCTTTCTGGTAAGATTATTCCAAGGAATATCTCTATTCCGGCAGGAAGGGCTGGTCGAGGGAAAACTTTGAGCAAGGGTCATATTCTGAAAGGGGAGCAAGCGGCAGGGCCCTGCCTGGTGACACTCTTGCCTAGTGCTCCTTCTTCTAAGCCCCCTTTCCCTGAAAAACAAGCCAAGAGAAACTTGAAGGATCACTTGGCTTGTGTGTGCTTGCGTGTTTTTGCAGAACTTGGTCTGATCAACAGAAATAGACATATCTGCAAAATGTTGCTGCTTCATTGCCATCGTAAATTCCCAGTTCAATTTTGAAGTGTCATCCTTAACCCCAATTGCAGGAGAGCCACAGGAAATGCTCAGAAAGCTTTCCACCGAACGGAACGGCTGTTTGGACCAGCAAAATGCCTTAGGCTGGAGATGAGCTGCTGAAGCTGAGAGGCGAAACCTTGCTGAAGGCCTGGGAGCATGTGAAGCCAGCTCTCCCCACTGCATCTGCTGCGTTCCCAGGGGTCACTGCCTCTTCGTAAATCCTTCATCCACACCCTCGGGACTGAAGCCAGCAAGCGAGATGCGGGAGGCAGAAAGGTTTCTCCTCTCCTCCCAGGACTGTGCATCTTCCTGCCGAACACGGAGCCAAATGCAGATGTCTCCGCCTCTCGCCGCCTGGCATGGCATTCCGCTAACCCGGAATTCTTCTCCACAGGAAAGGAGCCTTCAAGGCAAGGTCCCTCCGGAAAGGCCATCCGAGCAATCAAGACGGGGAAAGGTTTATTATGCAAACATAATAAACGTAATAAGGGATGTGTTTATTATGCAAACAGCAACTGAGTTATGTGTCCTTTAAGACTACTAAATAGTTTTTAATTACCGCTATATCAGTAAATCCCATAAATATGCAAATGCAATTAGTTCACAAAATAGGTCCTAAATATCTTTATTTCTCTCCAACAAAGTTCTTTGAAGTTAATCGCTGGCTTCCTTTGTTCGCTCGCTTGGCAGCAGAGTCGAAAATGATGGGAATTATGACAGATGTACAAATTTCGGGGGAGACGCGCATCCCCCCTTCCTCTGAATGCCACATCTGGGCAGTCATAGATGAGATATGGAAAAAGGAAGGGGAGCTGGATGGAGAAAGCCCTCCCAAGTAATGCGCTTCATTGTTTGCTCTGCAGCAGTGCTGGAGCTCTCCAAGCGCATCGAGCGAGACAACCGGGAGCTGCAACCGAACGTCGTGGTATGGAACGCTGCACCCTGGGATTTTAGCCGGTCCTCCTCTCTGGTTCTGTTCCCCAAGCCACCCAAACAGTCAGTCGGCATCCCTTGGAGCCTGCCGGAACCTCCCGCATTAAACACCTTCTAGTTTGGCCAAATATCCACGTGCACTTACAGCCTGGATATCGGCAAGGACGCACGTGGATGCACGGCCGGGCGGATTCTCTGCTCGTGTCCGGAAGAGGTGCAGGTGGCCCTTGCACAGAGATGAATATCCTTCTCCATGTTGGTCCACCTCCTTGGCAAAGTCTTCAGGAAGTGCCGTTCAAGGACAGGAGGACAGGAGCGACCAAAAGAGCGTGTCTGGAACCTTACCCCACA